>BMAC01000310.1:680003-694319 GCA_014905375.1 Phtheirospermum japonicum
GACATCCACCGAGCGAATGCATGAGGTGACAATGAAAATGGCCACATTTCTCGTCACTTTCAGTCGATACTCGCACCAAAGATATTTCATGGATTGGTAATGAGTGTATCGGGTTTGAATCATCTTCCGACCTCATCATGGGCCCACTTTGACCAAAGTTGACCTTCAAAACAAAAACTACTAAAAAAACTAAGTAAATATAAGAAAAACTACTAAAAACAAATAAAATACTACAAAACCTTAAAACTAACAAAATAGGTCAAATACGACTCCTAATACCCATAAATGCAAGCAAAACATATGCAAACGCAACACAAAAAGTAACAAAAATGCGTACAAAAAGGTACAAATCATTAGGTTTAGGAGTTTAAGAGTCCTAATAATCAAGAAACCTTTAATTACTTGCTGATTGATTGAAATTGCAAGGAATTATAAATTTAAGGGAGCTACTTGAATCCTTCTTAAACTTACAAACTCAAGGCAAAGCTTGAAAATTAAATCTAGAGAGAGAAATTAAGTCCCAAACCCAATCTTGGGTTGGGAGGAGATTTTTTTTACAAAATGAAAGAGAGGTTCTATTTATACAAGTTAATTAGGGGTAAATGGGTCAATTTATGACATATGAGCTTGGATTTCCATGCATTGACCAAAATTGACCCAAAATGGTCAAAATAGACCATTTGGGTCGAGTTGGGCTCGATTGGCTCGGCAAAATTACAAGGTGGCTCGGAGATGGGCGAGATGGCTCGGTCGTGGTCGGCAGCTGTCGGCAGGTGCTGCGCGCAGGACTCGGCAGCTCTCGGCGGCATTCGGCAGGCATACGCGCAGTCGATCGACTGGCTCGGCAGTCGATCGTCTGCTCTCGGCAGGATGGCCACTCTCTGGAAAGCAGTCGATCCAGCCCTCTGTAGTCGATCGACAGCACTCGGCAGTCGTGCCAGTCCTCGGCAGTCGATCGACAGCGCTCGGCAGTCGTGTGCGGACATGCTCGGCAGCTCTCGGCCAGCATCGGCAAGCGTGTGCGGACATGCTCGGCAGCTCTCGGCCAGCGTCGGCAGGCCTGGGCGGACACGCTCGGCAGCTGCCAGCAGCTCTCGGCAGCTGTGGCGGGAGTTGCTCGGTCGATTTTCGAGCCTCGATGCCTCCACCTATAAAATGTGAATTTAAAGCATAAAAAACCATGATTTACCACAAACCTCAAGCTAACCGGACCATTTAACCAAATTAAATATAAAATAACAAGAAACACGAAAAATAATAAAACGAGAAAATAAACGTATAACCTAACGAAACTCGATTAAAAACTACTAAAATCAATATAAAGTTCTAATTAAAAACACGAGATAAACACCACAATTACATGCAAAACAGCAACCCATCTCCCGGAAGGCCTTCGCCTCACTCCGATGAATTTGTTGTTTTTGGCTTTCATTTTGCTCATCATTGGGATTTTTACCTTCTTGTGCTGTTGGAAATGAATTTCCATTATACACCTTAAAAATGTGACAGAAATCCAAGTAAATGGGATTATATATTTTGTGTTTGTTTGTTAGTTTTTTTTTTCAATGCAGTTATACATCACTCTTTTGATTAAACAGGGTAATGTAAACTATTTGTGTGAAGGCGACTTGTTACTTGTGAACTAACCTCCCTCTTTGTTGATGTATCATGTATGCAATTGTGAACTAACCTCCCTCTTTGTTGATGTATGATGTATGCAAAAGCTAACATGATKTAGGTTGAACGTAAAGTGATGGTACAAGGATACAATTTAAAAYTAAACCCCYTTTAAGTTCATAATTTTYTCCCTCAAATAGTTAGACTAACAAAAACTCGTATGATATTGGACTTGGTCTTTAGGTTTTGGCTAATAGCAGTGACTATGGGAAATCACCAAAGATTGCCAGTTGGAGGCAAATTAGAAATTCAATAGATGCTTCAAAAACTAAAGGTTTAATTAAGTGATGATGATTATTTTAACGTTGTTGAAAAAAAAAAAGACGAATAATATTCCGAAGGTGCACGGTGCTTTTTACACTAACCTCTCCTCTGCCTTTGTCATTTCCCTTGTATTGTTTATACCTACTCTAATTAGTTATTTGATTTATGAATGTTTAAGCAATGATTAAGTAGGAAGGTTGCATTATCACAATTCGTAATCTGTCCTGCTATATTATTTTAGTTGTAATCTGTCTTTCAGCAAGTACGTAAAAATAAAAAAGGAAAAGTCTATTTCTATRATTTGAAAGGAAATAAATTAATATCAAAATCTATTTTCAAATCTTTTTTTATAAGATTGGAAGGTTTGACAATATTTATATCAAAATGACACAAAAAAAAACCCCACAATCATATGTTAAGCATTTAATTCATTAAAATAAAGAGAATAAGGAAATAATCTCATCCATTCATCGTATAATAATCAATGGATTATATGGGTTCCTAGTTCCCACACACGAAATGGGTTCCCACATGATCCTAATCCTATATATATATATATATATATATATATATAATTAAGTACAATCCAAAATGCCCTTCGTATTTTAAGGTTATTTTGTTTTCCTACGTGGCAGATAGGTGGAATTCACCCTGAAAATTGATGGGTGCTGAAAACGGACCCTTCGACCGAATATGCTCTTTCTCCTGAGTCGCTCGATAAGCAATCTAAAAAAGACAAGAGCTTCTTATGTTGATTTGTTGGAGAAAATTGCACGTTGGTTCCATAATTTATGATTATAGTCCCAATATTTGTAATTTGAGCGGAAAACGTCTCATAAGAATTAATTGTTTAATTTTTCATCCCGAAAGTGAAATAAAGAATAAATGGTAGGATCAAAAGTGCAATTTTCTCCAATTCGTTACCATGCTTGCTCTAAGTTATTTCTTCATCATTTTATTGAAGGGCTGTATATTTTTTTTTACTAGCTGAGAACTTTAGATTGGCTATTTGTATATCATGACCTTTTACTTTTCATTTCCTTGTTTATAAAATGATACATAGAGCCAACCAAATAGCTTGATTACATGTATACTTTTAGGTTGGTACGACATCATCAATAGCTGTGGATCCTCTTCGCAATATTTCAAGTGTGAGTTATTTTTTATATTATAATTTTTTGTTTCTAATATAATCTCGACTTTTAGCAGAATACTTGGAAGTGGATATATATTAATCAGTTTTCTTAATCTATATTAATTAATAAAATCTTATTTGAAGGTTTTCATGTTTCTATCTATTAAATATTTGTTAAATCATTATTATCTAAATAGAAAAAAAAGGCTCTTATAATGTGTGCATGACATAGTACAAAGTAACGGGCTGTTGTTTCACGTGGACACTGCTTATGCTGGAAGTGCCTGTATCTGCCCAAAATTTCAACACTTTATCGATGGTGTCGAAGAAGCCGACTCGTTTAACATGAATGCACACAAGTGTTTTTTGACTTATTTTGACTGTTCTGCTCTTTGGATGAAGGTATATATATGCTTAGTTATATACCCTTAATCATTTCTTGCTAATTGTTGGATTCAGAGGCGGATCTATAGTGGGGCCTGGGTGGCACAGGCCCTACCAAAATTTTTAATTTTTTTAATTAACTATGTATTAGAAATTTAAAAAAATAAAAAATACAACAATCCTAATAAAGTGCCCCACCAAATACACTTTGTGGAATGTGATCTTATCCAAATTGAATGGGCAGGTTGCCCATAGAAGAGAAAGGTAATTCTCAATTATCCAAGTCATATTGTGGTATTTGCCCAAATCCAAATAATTAGAAAAAGAAAAAAATTATGACTAGTAAAGAAAACAAACAAGGCTACTGAAAATAAAAAATAACGAAGGAAAATAATCTTTCAAATTTTGAAAATCTAATCAAAATCTCTTAGAATTAGAGAATTTAAAGGTATGTATGAAATAGTTTCCAATGATGTATTTGACTGAAGTAGAAAATTTGAACTCTCTTTTGTATTAAGTAACCGTGTCCCATTTTTTCTAAGAGTTTTGTTGGGTATTTGTTAGTAGGTGTAAAATGAAATAACTATGGTTTTTGAATTGTTCAAATGGTTGTGACTTAACTTGATTTGTGGAGAGATTATTTTATTTTATTTTCAAATGTTGTGATTTAATTATCCCACGAAGACGGGAATTTTGTGGTGTCACGCTACAATTGAAAATTCTTCATCATTCTCAACTTCAAATCCTTTAATAGATATTGATTTACAATTGCAAGAACTTGAAAATCGGTTTTCAACTTCAAATCCTTTAATAGATATTGATTTACAATTGCAAGAACTTGAAAAGGTTTTCAACTTCAAATCCTTTAATAGATATTGACTTACAATTGCAAGAACTTGAAAATCGGTGTGAGGTATGTAAAAATTACTAATTTGTATGTCTTACTTTTATTTCCGCCAATATATTTTTTTTAATTTCATTTACATAACAAAATTAATTCTCTTTGTTGAGTACTATCCATGTGAATTCTCAAGTGTTGATTTATTATTTTTTGAACAAATTATTTGGTTACGTATCTAGAGAATGATTCATTTTTAAATGTTAATAATTATACGTTTGTAAAGTCTATTGCAAAATATAAAAACTCAACGAAAATAATTCTTATAAATTTTTATTTAATTATTATTTTAGATTGTGTACTTGTTGTGTAATGTGATTTTTTAATTATAATTTTAACATTTTTATATTTATTTTTTTTATATTATATATTATTGCGTTGTTTACATCGGTAACTCAGTGCCCCACCAAAAGAAATTTTCTGTATCCGCCTCTGGTTGGATTGAGCTCAATCGGTAGTTTTTTTGATAGAATAAATTGTTTTCATTAGCTTTGCCACCTCACATAATTAAATTTTTATAAATTCTCTTAAATTGAAAATGCATGACGATTAATTAGTCCATTATTGTTATCTAATTTTATTTTATTTTCTTTTATATTTTAATTTTTATTAATTGTCGATTGGAGAGAACTGCACTCATGGAATCGCTATCAACGAATCTTGATTACCTTAAAAACAAATTCATATGCTCAGTGTAACCTTGATAATATTTATTTATGATAATATTCATGGACTTATTAACAACATAAAAAAGCTAAAAGAATGGGGATAGTTACGTAAACTAACATCTTAAAAAAGTGTGATATTGGAATATTTGTATCCTATTTTCCTCTACATTCTTAGTTGAATTCATTGATCTTTTCAGCTGTTTATTTATCTCGATTTATTGTAGCCTATATTACTCTATTATTAGCCGGCACAATGGGGGCTCCATTCAAGGGAATGGTAAATGATGTTAAAGGGAGGCTAAAATGCTACAAAAGAGATTGGCTTGATACATGTGTTACTGGTGCCAAGTGCAGTTATTTTTGTTTTTCCATGTTTACCCCTCATATTCAATTTAATTACGAAAAAAACTCAGTTGTCTTTCAAAATTACAAGTACCTCCTTGTAGTGTTACCCTCAGCAATTTGTAAAAAATAAAATAAAAAAATTAAAGCTATGTCAAGAGGTATTTGTGATTTTGAACGATAACTATTTTTTTTACTTCTTGTAATTATGCCAAAAGTAATATATTGAACTTAAGCATCTCAAGAATATATTCTTATTTCATTTCACCGTCAAGGGAAAAATTATTTTTCTGCTCTACTATGTTGTCCACTTTCTAATTTTGGTTCAAGATATTGTCCAGTATCAATACACATAGACGAAGTTGGCAAAATAATTAAAAAAGGTCCAAAATTATCATGTTCGGGCCGAATTGCTGACGTGGCAGGATTATTTATTTTCTTATCTTTTTATTTATTTTTAAATGTTAAATGGAGGAAAAAATTCATTTTGCCCTTAATAATCTTAAAATTACTATTTAACATATAATTGTTAATTTATGAGTTTATTATTTTCCCTCAAGTTAAGCACAAACAGCTTTATTTGGAGATAAAATAAAAAATAAATAAAACTGTTTGCACTTCCCACTTTGCTAGCATTCAAAACTCAAGAGAAAAATACACCACGAAATGCAAAGGTTATCTGAAAAGATTATTTTCGCAAGACATTGTTTGAACGTTAGTGGTATTAATTAGCTATTACATCATTTTTCAAAAGAGTACATGAACACATACTTATATAAAAAAAATTTATATATATTACAAAATATACAAAAATAAATACTGAAATTAAACGATTAAGTAATTAACAATTGTACTATAATCCAACTAATTCAACCAATAAAAACTTTCGGATCATTGTTCATAGTCATTTGGGTCACGGATATGCACAAATATTTCAAAACTACTGCTAAATTCTACATATATATTTTCTCCATCTTCATCAATACTACAATAATACTGTTCAAAATTAACCCTAGAAAGGATTATCAGAAAGCCCCAATTTAATTTCGAGAAAGAAAGAAATTAGGGTTAAAAGAGGAATCTGACATCATCTGATGATACAGAGCCTTCCTCTCAGCTTTCTTCTTCAGCACCATCAGCTGTTCCATTGAGTAAAGGCAACACCCTTTCGAGTAAAGCTATGTTTGCACCGCCGGCGAATTAACCACCACTTGCAGTAGCTGCTGCCGATTCAGTTTCCCCAAATTTTCGCTGCCGCCGATGTTCGTCGCTGCAGCGGCGCCGCTGTTGCTCTCACAAGGCATGGATTGGAGCACGCTAACCTGCGCCTGGAGGAACTTGATGTACTTGTACGCCTCTTCCAGCACCGTCACCATGTCCACTTTGTCTTCCCACGGAAGCAGTTTCTGCAGCTTTTTTTTGATAATTTTGGACTTTTTTTGATAATATCTTGGTCCAAAACTGGAAAGTGGACAACATAATGGACCAAAAAAGTAATTTTTCCACCATAAGGATATTGACTTCATCAGCATATATACATATTCTTTACTTCTACTCTTCCTATGATCTACCCTTGATATTTAGTCTAATTATGAAAAAACCCAGTTATCTTTAAAATTTATAAATATCTCCTTGTATGGTGTTCACCTCATGAGCCATTTGTAAAAAACAAAAAGAAATGTTTAGAGGTATTTGTGTATTTTTTTTTGGGAAAAACATAACCGGGTTTTCTTTTCTCTTGTAATTAGGCTAAACCTTAGGGGTAGCTTTTGTAATTAATTCAAAGTAAATATATTCAACTTAATTGTTTTCATTCACCATTTCAGGATTTTGGCTCCAACAACATACATTTTCTTTGCTTCTACTCTTCCTGTCATCGCCTTTGGTGAGCAATTGAGTCGGGAAACAGGCCAGTCGTAAATTCATTTAATCATTCTTCTTCGAAAAAAAAAGAAAGACAAACACTTATTGAAAATATATTTTTTTATTCTTTTAAATAATATATGGGAGGTTGAGCCCGGTCGAGATGCTCATTTCCACAGCTCTATGTGGGATCATCCACGCCGTTCTTGGCGGGCAACCGTTGTTGATTTTAGGAGTTGCTGAGCCAACAATTATAATATACACTTATTTGTACGACTTTGCAAAGAGCACAGTTTGAACATAACTTTATTTCATCCAAGAAGCTATTAAGGTACTTACTGTTTTGCTCCTAATTACAAAAAAGGTCAACTAACTTTTGAAAATACAGAACATAACCACCCCTAATGTTTGATCCGATTTTAATACTGAGGGGTTATTTCTTTCTTATGAAGGGAGTGAATGTAAGACAATTAAATCTCAGGGGTGGTTTTTATAGTTTTGAAAGCTATCTAGGTTTTTTCTTAATTAGTCAAACTTCAATGTTAATTTTGTAATTATTTCTTTAATTAATAATTCATGATCATATATCATGAGTTGCAATTTTTTGACATTCTCTATTAACTATTAATATTATTTATTTATTTTACTTTTTACAGGGTGTGCTGAGTGAATTTCAAACTCCAAAATGTGAAAACACCTCAAAAGAGAAATATGAATTCCAATGGCTTTATATTAACGGATTGCTCTCGTTTATATTCTCGTTTGGTGTGCTTCTAAATTCCTTGAAGAGCAGAACGGCTTGGACGTGGCATTACAGAACAGATATAATATTGTGTATGATAATTTTAGTGCAAAACGAACGCTTAATTAAAAGTATCAATGTTTGGTAAATTGATTTTATTTCCGCAGGCTTTTTTCGGAGTTTCATTGCGGATTATGGGGTCCGCTGATGGTTGTGGTTTGGACTATGTTGTCTTATGCTATACCGGGAAAAGTTCCTTCTAGGTTCTGAGGAGGCTCATCGGTCTGCTCCCTTGGGAAGCTGGGTCGTTGTACCATTGGACTGTGGCTAAGGTACTATTGTCTTAAATCATTTATTACGAAAAGGGATCATTATTTAAGGGGGCACTGTAATATTTTTATGAATGCTCGGTTTTTTTTTTTTTGGTTTTTTTTTTTGTATTTTTGAATTTTCCCTGGTATTTTTCTTAAGATGGCTTTTTTCTCAAATCTTAAATTGTTACAGGATCAGGTGGAATATAAAGATCATGAACTTCTCGGTAGGTGCAGCAAGAAAGTAAATGGCAGTTCCAAGTCTGGTGTAATCATTCCCGGTGAATTTCTACGACCATATAGATATGAGATTGTGAATGATACAATAGTAGGAGTTTTGAAAATGTTCGAACAACATCTTCCCTCTAATGTGCTTGTCCCTATCACTTTATTATTTGAGAATCGATTAGGTGTTCCAAAGTCTGCAATAAATCTTATCAATGGACAATCTTCTCGAGGCAATAATGACATAGAACTTTGTTAGGTAATAATAATATGCATTCGAATTTTTACTAATTAGAACTTTACAAAAAAATATTGTGTGTGTTTCAATAGCCCCTCATTGACTATAATTAGATTTGACAATATTCGAATATAGATATCCTCAAAAGTTGGGATTGTATAACAGTCTGGTTGTTACCTACAGACTAAAGTCAAAAAAACATTATGTGAAAAATAGATTTAAAACTTGAACGAGTAAAACAAATAAATAAATAAATTGATTCCCAAAAAATGGAAATAAAGCAAGATCAGTACAATGGAGATTATCATTTGAATTTGTACTAATTAGAACTTTACAAAAACTGATGTGTGTGTTTCAACTTGTTAGGTCGGTAATTGATTACATCTATATGTAATATTATACTTAGAACATGTTGTGAAATATGAGATGATAAAAGAAGACTCACAAAGCCAAAGTTATATCCTCGATTCTTTTCCAGCGACCTGCAGAGACTTTTGGTGACTATTGAATTCTCAGCCAAAGTTCACAGGATACTTGTTGGTTTTGTTTTGCTTCTGAATATAACTAAAAGGAAAATAAGTACCAGTGGACTGTTGTTAAGAGTTGCACCCCTTATCTCACGTGATCATCATAATTTGTTTTTATGTGTGAAATTGTTTTGAGTGACTTACTTTTGAGTTTGAGACAACATGACAAAATAATACACTTATACAAACTGTATACTTAAGGCTCATTGGGTCCAACTGTCGCCATCATTTCAGCTTGCACACCACATCTACCCCTCGGTAAAGTATAATGTTGTTTATTTTTATTTTGTTGTTATACTAACTCATTAGATTGTGATTTGTTTGGTTGCCAGAATTGTTAAACGTACTGAGATTAATTACATTGGAAATTATTATTTTTTTGCATATTTATTGTAGCTTACAAGATAGTTTATTTATTCATGCCATGTTATATCTTAGAAGACCGTTTATATTTTCATGGGATATTTGTTTTACTTTAGAACATAATAACTATCTCAAAGTAATCTTACATGCTTTTGTTGCTGATATTCTTGCAAATTTTTTATTGTTAATTATTATAGGTTGACTAGATGTAAATTTATGTTTCAGGATGATGATGATGGAACTGAAGCAAACAATGGTGATGATCTTAATGAGAACGGAGAGAATTGAGAGCAAATGAGCAAAAGTTTATAACTAGTTGTGTTTATTTCAACAGAATTAATGTAACTATTGACTTTTAGACATTGTTGTACTTGTTCATGGTGCATTCTTGTCTGTCTACTTTGTTATGAATATTTCATATATTTGTTCATTATTAATTTTCAGTTAGTCTTATTCATAGAAAAAATATACATAGTTCGTAATTGACAAAAGATGATAATTGAAAACAAAAAGGAATAAAAAAGAGTTTTTATATATATATATATATATATATATATATATTATATATATATATATAATGGTGAGTTCCAAATGGAATCATGTCATTATATGCGAACCTGCGAACTAGTACTTATATTATATACCAGCAGTGCTTTTAATATACAATCAACAGTACTTTATTAATATTTTCAGTTATATACACTAGCAGTGCTTTTATTATATAATCTTAATACTTTTAATTAAATAAGGAAATATTCACAAAAAAATTTGATCCATCCATTTAATTAGATCTAAGGCCCATAATTGACCCTAGGTTCACATATAGGAACATGGTTCTCATTTGAACCTAATCATATATATATAGGGTGGGTTCAAATAGAACCATGTCATTATATGCGAATCTGCGAACTGGTGCTTTTTATTATATACCAGCAGTGCTTTTATTATACAATCCTAATCTTTTAATCAAATAAGGAAATACACAAAAAATCTGATCCATCCATTTAATTAGATCTAAGGCCCATAATTGAATTTAGGTTCACATATAAGGACATGGTTCTCATTTGAACCGAATCCTATATATATATATATATATATATATATATATATATATATATATATATATATATATATATATATATATATATATATTTATATTGGGGGTTAAAAGTGTTACATAATCTTTAATGAAAAAAGTGATACGGTTTTATATCAAAATTGATAGATTTAAAGTGATACAATTGAAAGATAAAATGTTACGTAAATTGAAAATTACTAAATAGAAAGTGATATATTTTGTAAAGAAAGTGTTACCCAAAACTTAGATGAAACACTTATAAAATGCTATTTGTTAGTGTTACACTTGGAAATTTAAATGTAACACTTGATAAAAGTGTTACTAAATGCCATAAAAGTGTTTAAAAGTAGCACGGACAATTATAGCATGCATCAAAATAATACCTATAATTTATAGTAACACTTTTTGATATTAACACTTTAATAATGATACATAAAGTCACCTTTTTTTTTTGTATTGTTATATAAAAACTACCGAATCGATCAACACCACCAAAAATCACCCAATGACTTTATTTCCTAAAATAGCCGTTTAAAAATAATTTAGTAAAATAACTTGAAAGTCATTTGATTTTAAAATACTTCAAAAAATAATAAAAACGCACCATGATCACCTGTATCGAAAAGAGTGAATCCAAATAGGCTCCTCCCAAGTCAACTTTGAAGTTTTTAGCAGTTTATCGTGCTATTCTGCAATATAAATTTTCTAGCGAAGTTTGTCTTTTTCCTCATGAGAAATAGTTTTTCACGTATTTCCCTCCATATATACACTGTTTTCGATCGTTATGAACCTTTTTAGTATTCTTTTTGTGTTTTTATTAATCTTCTTTGGAAAATAAATTTATATATCGATGAAATCAAAAATTTTGGATAATTTAACAAACTAGCTCGAGATAACATTTAAACTAAATCAGTAGCAAAAGTAATATAGAAGACATTTGGCTGATCAGCACGCAGTACGTAGCATAGAGCTTTATTTTGGTTCCAACATAATTTGCTCAGAAACAAACTTTAAATTGAGCAATCTAATTACAAATCCTCTTACAAGTGCACTTGTGGGGCCTAGGATTCGGACGACCTAATTCACAGAAACCAGATGAATACTGCAACTTGTTCACTCAGGTGGCATTGCGTTTGATTTTCATATCACAGTTTCCGGACCCCGATTTTTTTCCAAAAAAAAAATATTCTTAATTTATGTTAAAAAAAGTAAGACATTCTTTATAGTGAGAATTTTATACTTTATATTGAAAAAGTAAGAAAATTTCTTACTTTATAGTTAGATTTCTTATTTTATGTTTGATGGGTTTAAAATAAAATAAACGTTTTTTTTTTGTGCGAAAAAAGAAATTTGCTGAAAAAATCTTCGGCGGCAGCGGGTGGGCCGGCGAGAGGTGGAATGGAGTAGTGGTGGTGGTGTGTTGTTTATTGATATTATTATTATATTATTTTTAATAGGAGTAACCTTGTAATTGTATATTTATGGTTGGACTATTTGAAATTTTGTATAATTAGTTAGAGTATTTGATAAAAATATTTTTTCTATATAGTTATTTGGAAATTGCCCCTAATTTTTATTATTAATTCTATTTCACTTTTAAAAACAGTGGCCACCATCTTTGACTAGTCGCGATCAGAACCCTAGTAAGACTTGGGAGCAAATTAAGGAAATGGAAAATAAATATTTTGGTCCATTATAATGGCCACATTCCGTAAAGAGTACGTGATGTTGGATATTATCAAACAACCCTTTTATATTGGTAAATTCATTAGAAAGATCCAAAAATAGGCTCGATCAGACTTTTTTGCTGATGTGACGTGATTCAATACTTTCTTATTATTCTTCTTTAATTTTAAGTATTAAATTGAAAATAAGAAACTGAGAAAATTCTCATTTTGATCCATTATATTGAACACATTCCAAGAAAAAGTACGAAAAATTGGCTATCGTCGAGTCATATCTGCTAAGTTAACCAATTCAACAAAAAAGTCCTAAAAGCTTGATCGATTTTTTTTAATTCCAACGTGGCATGATTCTATATTATTTTATTATTTTTCTTTAATTTAAATATTAAATTGATTAAAGAAAACCTGTTTTACCTTCATTTTCTTTCCTTTTAATCAAATTAATAAAATTTTAATTAATGAGAAAAAAATCAATGATAAATATATAAACATAAAACAAATTTTAAAAAACTTTAAAATTAATAAATCTGAAGATAAATATAAAAATATAAAAAAGTCTTAAAAATATATAAAATTTTATATGAGAAAATCTCTTATAAATGATTTTCGAAATTTTATAATTATTATAAATTTATATTATGTTTTCATATTTATAAATAATTTATATTAATTTTTTATGGATGAAAATTTTATTAATTAGATTACCAGAAAGATAAAAGAAAAAAAGAAAAAAAAGGAGAGTAAAATAAGTTTTATTTTTAATTTATTTTTTATAATTATATAAAACTGATTAGAAAATATAGAATAATACCACATCACCAAAAAATCTTGATTGTACTCTTTTTGAACCGTTTTTTGATTAACTGACCAACTTTACAGACGTATTTGAGAATGATCAATGTCACGTACCTATTCTGAAATATGGCAAATATAATGGACAAAAATGAATTTGTCCCCTAATTTTTTTCTTCAATTAATGATTAATATTAAAGAAAAATGATAAGTAGGTATTGAATCATGTCACGTCAACAAAAAAGCTCGATCGAGCTTGTTTTAGACCTTTTTTGATAAATTGACCAACTTAGAAGACGTTGTTTGATGATGACAAACATCACTTACCTCTTCTTAAATATGATCAATATAGTGGGCCAAATATAAAAACTTTCCATATAGTAAGCATACAAATAAACGTAACGTAAATTCATAAACTCAGTCACGGATCTTGAACTCCATTATGCTTTTTAGCTGATATGAAAATGATTTCTCTCTCTTAACTTTTGTGTTTTCGATTAAGGTGATAGAATATTAAATCTGATGGGCCTTTTTGTGTTCTTCATTACTTACATTCTATCAATTTTTAGAAAAATATAATATTAATGTTTTCAATCTATCAAAACTTATCGAGCTTTAATTATTTAAACTTACACCATCAATAAGATATTAAAAGTAACTTATTTAATATCTAACATAAATGTATGACACTCACACATTTTTCTCACTAGTGACAAAATAAATATTAGAATCATTGTATAAGTTGCGCTTCAAATGCAAATCGTTGCAAAGTGTACAAAAGTGACGCTTTTTAACACTGAACCGCCACTTATAAAAACTAAAAAAAATACAAATTTTGTACGGGTAAGGCTTATTTATTACTAAGCGCTAGGCGTGTTCACCGGTTCGGGAGAACCGGGCCAACCTCCGGTTTGAACCGGCGGTCAACGGTTGCTAAAACCATTGAACACGGTTTAAACCGGAACCGTCGTTAAGGCGGGCCGGTTCCGGTTTTCCCATACCCCAAATCGTAAACCGGCGGTTCAAACTTTCTCTTTATTTATTTTTTTGCATTTATAAATATTCTTTTTTCAATTCATTACTCGTTTGATATTTTGCATTGATGACCAATAAAAAAAATATTG
>BMAC01000310.1:714038-731837 GCA_014905375.1 Phtheirospermum japonicum
TATATACCTAGTAAATCTATTACAAAAGTAGACGACGGTGGATATGCGAAATCAGGTGGCGGTGCATCAAGCTATCAAGTGGTTTCTCAATGGCGCAGGTCCGAAGGTGGTTGGTCATCGTGGTAGTGAACAGAGCAAGTGAGCAATGAACCGTAGACGTTATTGTTAATGGCGAATATAGTGGCTTATGTTAACTACGGTCATTGCTCATTAAACTTGCTAATGGAAATTTGTACTGTTGATAGGAATATATATATATAAGGGTGAGTTCACATGGGAACCAATCCATGTGTGAGAACTAGGAACCTGCTAAATTACATAGTATGTGATTAGCACATATTTGTCCTTATTTTTATTAGCATTTTAGTTAGTTTTTCTTATTATTTTTGGTATAAGTTGGATAGTTTAAACTTAATTCCGTATTTTTATACTTCTGGCTTATTTTATCATATTTTAATCATAAATAATTAGAATAGGTGATTATTCGTTGTTCTTCACCTTACAGCTAAGTAACCGGAAGAGTTCAACACATAAATAGATGAAGTTTGATGTTCGAGAGTCGAGAACGAGTTTTATGGTGAAAGAGTAGCAGAAAGATCGAGAAGATAAGGCTACAGCGAAGTTGTGTCGGTCGACGCAGGCGTCCAGGCTACGTCGACGCAATTCTGCCCGCGTCGATCGACACTATGTCGATGCCAAGCCGACGTAACTCTGTGAAGCGTCGATTAAAGGTGTGTCCGTCGACGCACAAGTCGACGTAACTTTCTGTAGCGTCAATCCATGCCCGCATTGGTCAATGCCTCTTCCCAATCGACGCAAGCACACCGGTGCATCGACGTCGAGCTTATGTTCACGTCGATCGACGCGCAGTCGACGCGACGGCCCAGAAATGGATTTTAGGGTTTCTTATGCTCCAAGCCAAGGGAAAACTATAAAAGCCCTTCTCCAAGTCCATCCCAAACACACAAGATACAGCACTACAACCCTACTTACGCTCTTTCAGCTCTAAAACAACGCACCGTTACATCCTATAACAACACAGAAGATCGATACCAGAGATTCAAGAGTCACGAGTTCCAAGCTCAAATCATTAGTTCGTGACTCGATCTTCGTCCAAGGTTTATACAATCTCTTCGGATTAGCTGGAGAACTTACTGCAATTTCTAAGTCTCAATAAGTATTCTAAACTCTTTATTTGCTTTATTAGTTTAATTTATGCAATTAAGTAGTAGTTTTTCGATTATTGTTCTTGAATCATTTTATGCTTCGAACCCTAGATACTATTGTTATTCGGATTCGTAATCTTAGTTTAATTGATGTTTGGTTATTGTTCACGTTTAGATAATTCATTCCGTTTATTCTACGCTTTAGATAATTGCTTTTCGATTATGCTAGTTGATCTTATTTTAGTTCTTAGATTAATTTCTCGAATTTGCATGTTCTTGTTGCTTAGTTATAGCTACATAGTTTAAATTAATGTTTATGCGTTTCAATTCCTTAGATAATCAAAACATTCAACCCCCCCATCATTTGTATACGTTACTTTGATTGAACGAACTATTTGAGATTCCGGTTGTATGTTCCTCGAGAGACGACTCGAGTTAACTTTGCCAACCTACACGCGATCCTGTTCTCTTGCGGGCAAGCTATTGTGTTTCTGACAAATATTTATAAGTAGGCACACACAAAAGCTTGAATCAAAAATTGGCGTCGTTGTCGGGGAACATAGAAAAGGTTTCAATAATATGTTTGTTCATTTTATTTTTAACCGTCTATTTGTATAATTATTTTCTCTAGTCGATGCGTTTAATTTGTTGTTGAGTGTATGCAAGGTCGAAGATCACTTAGACCCGAACTTGCACCATTCATCGACAATATTCATCGTTCAAATCAAGCGAGACCTCCTCACCTATCAAAAAGCGAATCGTCTGCCACCACTGATTTTGTTTGTGATTCGGTTCCTCAAACGATGTTGAGGATAGACAATCCTATCCACAACAATGAAAACAATCAGCCACCAAGGAACGCACCTATACGACAAAGAAACGAGTACGGAAGTGAACTAAATCACCCCGACGGACCGACACAACCTCGAGAGTATTGGGAAAATATTCAACGGAATATGATGGACCAGAATGAAGAGCGAGGAGGAGGAAATAGAAATCGCCACCACCACGACCAAGCTAACTATACTGAGAGATCTTACCATGGAGATGAGTAGATTGATGACTGGCTCGCTAATCACCACTACAATGAGAGGAACGAGTATGATAGAAACTACGCGAGGCCCAATAATCACGAGAGACACCAAAAGGGGGCGCGCGAGCCAAGACAAAGAGAGTTCACGACTCCTCAAGTGGGTCCCTATTGTTCTGCTATTGTGTTGGGTAGAACTGCAAGAGACTTTGAGTTAAAACCTCATATAATCAATAACCTCCCAAAATTTCATGGCCTCACCAACAAAGACCCATTAACTTTTCTCAAGGAATCTTATGCTGAAGTTAGTAGGATCCCATCTCCGAGATCTCATCACGAAGACCTTCAAATGGTGTGCTTTCCAAGCTGCGTGAAGGATAAAGCCAAATCTTGGCTACTTTCACTAGAACCGAGATCTCTGATTGACTGGCCCATGGCTAGCGAAAAATTCATAAATCATTATTACTCAACTCAGACGACGGGCCACATTAGGAGACAAATAGCCAACTTTGTCCATCAAGACGGGGAGTTGCATCACGAAGCGTGAGAATGTTTCAAATCACTACTGCAAGCTTGCCCACATCATAATAACTCTCCAGGAATGGTAAATAAATTTTCTACGAAGGGCTTTTGGACTCCTACAAAAATAACGCAGAAGTAGCTGCTGGAGGAAATTTTGGATATTTACCTGCCACAGAAGCCAAGCAGTTGTTCGAGAAATTGAGTGAGAAATCAAGACAAACTAATTCTCGACCACGAACGATTATGGCCAAAGAAGTCTTCGAGACGCCAAACGAGAGAGACATAAAATTCGACGAGATGGCCAATGAGTTGGCCACCCTAAAAGTAAAGATGGAGAATATGAAATTATCGAAAAAGACTGTTGAGTTATGTGCACGATGTGGAAGCAAGGACATGTAGCAAGCATGTGCACAACTGTGTTTGATAAAGTGGAAGAAACGGAGGTCAAGGATATTCAAAATCTCCAACCTCAACCTCCAGCGGGAAATACGTACCATCCAGGACTTCCCAATCATCCAAACTCCAAATATGGCCCCGGACAAGCGCATGCGCCTGTGCAAACAAATGATCAACTTTTAGTATGGCAACAAAATCAAGTAGCGGAGACTGTAAGAAATCGAGAAGGACTCACGCAATTAACCTCACAAGTGAATAAGCAAATAACGAATCTCAATGCAAAATTCGAGTCAAGGTTTGATGAACTAGTCAAGGCTGTACAACAAGGCCATGAGCTTGTTAAGGCTGGTCAGCAAGGGCAGCAGCATTCAAATATGTTAATAGGACAACTGCCCGCAACTATAGCAACATTGACGAAGGAGAAAAATAAGTTTCCGAGCCAAACGGAACATGTCTCAGCTATTCATGTGCTGAGAAGTGGAAAGGAGGTAGATAATGGTATAGAGCTAGAAAAGGAAGAAGAAAATTCGAGACCCAACCGCAAGTAGATACAACCAAACTGGCCGATCTCATGCATAAATCGACCAATCCATATGTGTCGGGAGCGTTGAAAAGAAGAAACAATTTAGTAACTGACAAACTAATTGATCACCCAAAGAAGTTGACTAGTTATGATCATGTTCCCTTCCCAAGTCGACTTCGTCCGGAGAAAGAAAATAAGAAGTTTATGGAGTTGTACAATTTATTAAAAAACGTGAACATTAATCTTCCCTTACTAGATGTGATAAAGATGATGCCCATATACGTTAAATTTTTCAAGGAGTTAGTTGTAAGAGAACGGCGATTAGAGACGACACAACGAGTAGAATTAACCGAGGAGGTAAGCGCCATATGCAAGGGTCCACTGCCCAAAAAGGAGAAGGACCCAGGGAGCTTTTGCATAACTATTGCCCTAGGAAATGGGCAAACGGCACGTGGAGTGCTCGATCTTGGTGCAGGAATCAATTTGATGCCGTACTCACTATATAAAGAATTTGACCTTGGAAAAATGTGGGCGACTACGATGCGACTATAGATGGCAGATCGATCAATTAGACAACCGCTTGGGATAGTTGAAGATGTATTAGTTCAAGTCGGCAAACTTGTAATTCCAGTTGATTTTGTCATACTTGATGTCGGCGAAGTTCAAAAAGAAGGCACGGAGCATACTATTTTGTTAGGTCGACCATTTATGTCCACCTCTCATAGATTAATTGACGTGCACAAATGGAAAATGACCCTATCCATTTTGGGTGAGACAGTCACATTTTCTCTAAACAAAATCAACAACACTCCTACACCGTTTGTGAAAGACGAATGTTCTGTTGTTGATTTAGTAGATTCATGCGTGAATGAACTCCTAAGCATTAGCACTATGAACGAGCTTGATGATGAGGATCACTTGAACGGGGAGGAATTGAATGATTTATTGGGAATTGAGTTATGTGATATTGTAGGTGAATTTAATGATGAAATGCCCATAGAGAATGACGCACCTAAAAATGAGTTAAAAGTGGAGTCGAGGCCACAACAAGATCGTTCGAAGTATGAGTCAGAGACGGAGCCGAAGCCACTACATAGAAGTTCGAGGAATGTTTCCCTTAATCCTTATAATAATTTTAAACGTGCCAAAAACAAAGACGAGGCATTTAGCAAGGATTGGACGACGAAGGAGAGGAAGTCGAACGAGGTTTTTAAAATGAAGTTTACTAATGAGAAATTCAAGGTTGGTCAATTAGTGGTCTATAATCACGAACGTGAGTTTCATCCACCCAATATCAAGACCGCATGGAGTGGGCCATTTATGATAAAGGAAATGGATGAGTACGGAGTTTCCACTCTATACGATGAGACTAAGAAGTCGAAATTCCAAGTCCACAAGCATATAATCAAACCTTTCTATGAGAAACATGGGCTGAATCGCGATCTTGATAAGGAAGAATTAGTGGAACCCCCACGGGCTAAAAATCAATCACGTGGAATCGCGTCGAGCATAAGACGTTAAATGTTGTGCTTCTTGGGAGGCAACCCAAGCGATAGTTAGTTTTCATTTTCTTTTCTTTATTTTCCTTTTGTTTCTGTCTCTTTATATTGTGTCAATTGCCGTGGTACGGTGTGTGTTGATGTGCAGAAAATACGATAAAATCGCTTATTCTGGACAACTAACGGTTATATAGCGGAAGTTCGCTACCACAAGGCCTCACCGCTAGTTCCACTCGAGGCGTCACCAATGACGATCACTCACTGAACCTACCACTAGCCGCAGCAATCAGGGATAACGATGAGCTTACCGCAAGGCAACCCGCCGCTACATGCTACCGCTAGTGGCGTCTGCCGTCTAATTTTTACGAATTTCATTTTTGTCAATCGAGGTCGCAATCCGACCTAAGTTAGATGCAGTCCAATAACATTTTGATGAGCTGCAACCCAGCCATTTACACCATAGAGCCGCAATCCGGCCATTTCAAATCCCAAAAGATGTGCCACCGGGCACTTGCGCATGGAAATTGATCACAATCGTAGTTTGTTTTATTTGTTTGTTTGTTTGTTTTTAATAGGTTTGTTCAAGGACAAATCCAATCATGAGACTCTAGACAACGTCTAATTGCACGACTTCAATTGGAGAAACTCGACCATTAATTTTCAGGGACGTTTTTCCCACTCCTTTCCTCTTTTGATTTGTTTTTCTTGATATTTAGGGGGAGTGGTTGAGTATTGAGTATGATTGAAAATTATGAGTATTGAGTATGATTGAAAATTGTGTGCAATTTTTAAATTTTTTACGTGATTGATTGCTATTTCTGCGCTCAATTGTGTTTGTATGGCATGCCTGTCAAAGTTAGCTAAGCATGATTTGAGGTTCTAGTCTTTTGAGCGTGCATAAGTGCATAATTTTTCAAAATTTATTATTTATATTGTAAAATGGTACTTGGACGCAATTTATTTTGCAAAACCTTAAAGCAGCGTCAATCTAGAACTTTTTCATGCAAAAAGCCAGTGAGTAGCCCGAGTGATTATCATCAGTGCATGTACTTGAATAAGTTTCAGTCTTGATATCTCTTTGAAATCGCTGTGTGTAGTTGACTTTGAAAATGACGTTAAGGCACCAAAAAAACCTATTTCCAGCCATATCCATATATTTTAGCCACTATAAATTCCGAATGAGCCAATCATAGTCAAATAATCCATGCTTATAGCCATGTGTGTTTTGAGTCAACCCCTACAACCTATTAAAAGCGTGGGGTAGGAGTTCGCCATTTTTCTGGTTATTAGTGTTTTGAAATTTTATAGGGATTTATGAATTATTGTAATAAGGATCACCACCCTTCAAAAAAATAAACAAAAGACCCCATCAAAATAAATTTAAGGGGAGTAAAAAAAAAGGAAAAGGATGGTGGATCGAGTTATGAAATCGCCTACGCATTTATAAAGGCTTGTGTTTTATTGATTATTCTTTGATGATCCTATGTTTAAAAGGCAAGAGTGAGTTGTAAGAAGAAGCATGTAATAAGCTTCAATTTTGATTAAGTGGTTGAGCTACAAGTCGGATTAGAGTTACGAGTTGGGAAATAGCCTATGTTTAAAGGTTATGTTATGAGTGTTTAGTAAGGTTTTTGTTTTTGAACGAGGTGAAGCACATTTAATTCGTGATTAGACTAGTTGAGTGAGTTATTGATCATGTTAGATTCATATATTTCATACCCGTCCAAAGATCCTTACATTACAACCCGAAATGACCTTTTCCGATTCTTTGTTGATAACACACTTAATTTGCGATTGAAAAGAGATTGATTTTCGGTTCTTGTTTATTGTGCTTGTGTTTGAATGATTTGAGTGTATACACGTCCTATGCAGCAATGCTTGAGTGCTTTGAGCGTACATCCTTATATATTACCTTTTGAGAGGATGCATTAATTTGATTTTGGAGCTACAATGTAATAGGGGTGGAGTGTTTGAAGTTGCGTTGCAAGTATCTATATTTTCAAAATAATCTATGTAGCGTCGTATGACTCATTCTTTGGACTGATTTTCATTCTTGCTACACTCTGAATCTATCGTTCGTTCGAGGACGAACAAACCAATAAGCGTGGGGTAGTTGATTAGCACATATTTGTCCTAGTTGGTTTTTCTTATTATTTTTGGTATAAGTTGGATAGTTTAAGCTTAAATCCGTATTTTTATACTTCTGGCTTATTTTATCATATTTTGATCGTAAATAATTAGAATAAGTGATTATTCGTTATTTTTCACCTTACAGCTAAGTAACCAGAAGAGTTCAACACATAAATAGATGAAGTTTGATGTTCGAGAGTCGAGAACGAGTTTTCCGGTGAAAGAGTAGTAGAAAGATCAAGAAGATAAGGCTGCAGCGAAGTTGCGTCGGTCGACGCAGGCGTCGACGCTACGTCGACGCAATTCTGCCCGCGTCGATCGATACTATGTCAACGCCAAGCTGACGTAACTCTGTGAAGCGTCGATTCAAGGTGTGTCCGTCGATGCACAAGTCGACGTAACTTTTTGTAGCATTGATCCATGCCCACGTCGGTCGATGCCTCTGCCTAGTCGGCGCAAGCACACCGGTCGCGTCGACGCCGAGCTTCTGTTCGCGTCGATCGACGCGCAGTCGACGCGACGGCCCAAAAATGGATTTTATGGTTTCTTATGCTCCAAGCCAAGGGAAAACTATAAAAGCCCTTCTCCAAGTCCATCCCAAACACATAAGATACAACACTACAATCCTACTTACGCTCTTTCATCCCTAAAACAACGCACCGTTACATCCCATAACAACACAGAAGATCGATACCGGAGATTCAAGAGTCATGAGTTCTAAGATCCAATCGTTAGTTCGTGACTCGATCTTCGGCCAAGGTTTACACAATCTCTTCAGATTAGCTGGAGAATTTACTGCAATTTCTTAGTTTCAATAAGTATTCTAAACTCTTTATTTGCTTTCTTAGTTTAATTTATGCAATTAAGTAGTAGTTTTTCGATTATTGTTCTTGAATCATTTTATGCTTCGAACCCTAGATACTATTGTTATTCGAATTCGTAATCTTAGTTTAATTGATGTTTGGTTATTTTTCACGTTTAGATAATTCATTCCGTTTATTCTAAGCTTTAGATAATTGCTTTTCGATTATGCTAGTTGATCTTGTGTAAGTTCTTAGATTAATTTCTCGAATTTGCATGTTCTAAGTGCTTAGTTATAGCTACATAGTTTAAATTATTGTTTATGCGTTTCAATTCCTTAGATAATCAAAACATTCAAACCCCCACCCCCATTTTTATACGTTACTTTGATTGAACGAACTGTTTGAGATTCCGATTGTATGTTTCTCGAGAGACGACTCGAGTTAACTTTGCCAACCTACACGCGATCCCGTTCTCTTGCGGGCAAGCTATTGAATTTCTGACAAATATTTATAAGTAGGCGCACACAAAAGCTTGAATCAGTATGTGATGCTATTTATGGATCATGTAATGCTAATAAGATAATAGTAAAAATCAAGGGAACATAAAAATAGCAATGTGAAAATCTAAGTAGCATTTTGCATTATTTAAATTAACATCACATATAATGTAATATAGCAGTTCCTAAAGTTCCCACACAGGGATCTGGTTCTCACAGGATCCTAATCCTATATATATATATATATATATATATATATATATATATAGAGAGAGAGAGAGAGAGAGAGAGATAAAATATTGTGGCTTATATATAGAGAGAGATCAAATATTGCATCTTATGTTGATGATTGCTTTTTTTTTTCTCCTATTTTTCAAAATGTTAATTGCTGCTTATGAGCTTTGATTATTGTTAGTAGTGTTAATGTTTTGGGTATCCAGTTATTTAGATGCAAGAAATATTCAATTTAACTCTTTGAATGTTTTAATCTTAATAATAATTATATTATAAGTTACACTGAGTTTGGATGCTTTATATTAGAATTTAATTAGGTTATGAAATTTAAAAGTTTTATAATTGAATTTAATTGTATTACTATAAAATTGTAATATAGTTAGTATGAAATTTGATAGGTGGAATATTATATTCCATCGATTGTGTGATTTTTGGTAAAGTTAGTATGAAATTTGATAGAATTAGTATCAAAATAAAATTATCACTTGAAATTTCATATTATTCAGTATGGAATTGAAATTAAAAGAAGAGAAAAATAACTTATATCTTTGGTATGAATTTTATGTTGAAAAAAAGATTTGGGATTCCATGAATTAGTATGAAATTCCATGGTGTAGTATGAAATTCTGACTGTATACGAATTTTAGAATGAAATTTTATGACGTAGTATAAAATCCTGACTTGTGGCAATGACGATAAACGATATGAAATTAACATGAAATAGTATGCATTTTAGTTGAATTAAACATGCAATACAAAACAGAAAAAAGAGAAGAAAAGAATAAATATTGATTAGTAAGGGTAAATTAGTACTCTTAGGTAGTAGTTTGGATCAAATGGAATGTTGATGGAGTCAAGAGGAAGGTTAAAAAAGGAAAAGCAGAAAAGAAGAACACATAAAAGAAGACGAAGGAGATGGTAGAATTATGGTTCTCTTATTCATCAAAGACTCCCTTCATATAGATTATCAAATACATGCTTCTATCATACATAAAGATAACAAATACCTAAACTATCCTACATCAGTTACTTATTGATGAATGCACACTAATTGTGTTTTTCCTTCAACATTTTCCCTTGTGCCAAGTCAAATGGCGAAATGGTGCTTCATTGATGCCTCGTTAAAACCTTGTCAAGTACCCAATGGGAAAAATAAAACTTGATTTAAGGAAAAAGAGTACAACACATCTATGTTGAGACCTCCCCTAAAGTCTACACCTCTCTTTGATATGTACACTATCAAGAGAACTTTGAAAGTCTCCACTTCCTCAATTTACTTGATTCTTGAGAAAATGTATAGTTGTTTGTTGTATAAGAGTTGTGGTGATATTACTCGTATTATCACATTTTCTTCAGTGATAGAGTTCACGACACTATTATTAGATATATGAATGATCATAACATTTATCATTGATAATCATGAACTACTACATGTATGATAATGATCTCTTTACATGGATCGAATGAGTAACCAACATCAATGATACTATTTGGTGTTTCACAGTAGGAAGTAAACTCAACATTTTTTAGGGGTTACAAGATCATATGCAGTCCCAATTATATTTATGAATGGGAAAAACAAACTCGCGTCAATGGTTTCTTTTAGGTATCAAAGTACACATTGATCCATTCCAGTGACATTGCGCTTTCTTGATTTAAATCAAGATAACAATTATGAGAAAGTAATATTTGGTCAAATGTATTTGTAATGGTACAATAATGCGCTGATAGTACATAGGTAGAGAATTTCAGCTCCCACCAGTTCTTCGTCATTCCACTGACGAAATTGATATTTTCTTATATCTTCACTTTAACCAATCATAGGAGTGCTAGCATATTGCACTTATCCATATTTAATTCCTGATCATCTTTTAGATATGTGCAAACTATAGAATTTAATATTCCATAAACTCGGGTTTTAGTTTCAAGCTTTAACATGACCGAGTTTTCCCAAGATTCATTATCTCAAATTAAGGATTTCAAATAACTTTCAATATCTCTTATTTCATTAAGAGTGGATATTATGTTCATATCATCGACATATACAACTATAATCGCAAATTTGAAACTTATTTTCTTTATAAATACGCAAGGGAATAAATTATCTTTTCCCAATCAAGTGGACACTTAGATGGTTATACCATATCCATCAAGATTGTTTCAATCCATAAAGTGAGAATTTAAATTTAATTACAAATGCACTCCGTGGCTTAGAGTCACTTGCCTTGGCAATGAAAGGCCAGCAAGCGCTTTCGTATATATCCCTAAATCATGATCCCCATAGAGATATGATGTAACCACAGGTATAAGCTGCATTCTCATTCTTTGGAATTATAACATCCATTATGAGGGAGTACATATCCTCATAGTCAATTCCATGGCGTTATGAGAATACTTTGTGCTTCAAGTCTAGATTTGCATCTCATGGCTTTATTTTTCTCATTGCGCTTTCTGACAAAACTTTGTTTATATCCTACATGCTTTACACTTGGTGAGGTTATCACTACAAGACCAAATACTTGTCTTGTTGTCAGTGAATTTAGTTTACCTGGATTGATTCTTTACATTTTAGTTAGTTTTCTCTATATTGACATTTCAATAGATCATGGATCGATATCATCGTGCTCTATGATTCCTGGAGAAACAGTGTATACATTATCAATGTGTGTGGAAATTTTTTTCATCAACTCATATAAACTTTTATTGTACATTGAGATTTATTTATTCTATGAAATCATATTAAACATCAGAGCGTCCTCCAGTAATGATTCATGGACATAAGTATAATCAGAGATAATCTCATGAGAGTAATTATCTCCATTGATGATCAATTGAAGTTGTGTCATACATGCCCTCTTATCCTTGGGCGAGTATTGATCGAACCAAGTAACCACTCCATGTTCTTTTTTGGAGTCACGACCTCAACCACACCTCCACTAAGTGTGGTTTCAATGTCTTAATTTGAGACATTGTGCCCCTTATGGGGTCTTTAACATTGCAGACACATTTGCAACTAGTATATATATGATCTAGTCACTTTAGAAATTAAGTCTTCTATACTTTGAAGATCAATTGTTCACTTTACTTTACTTTCACGTTACATTGTGAAATGCGGGGATCATAATGAGACATAGTGTGAAACTATTCCTGTCATTCCATTAGAAAATACTTTTTCTTATCTCCCCCTAACGACGGGAAGACTGTCTCATTAGATTGACAAATTCGCTAATTTAGTGAGAAAGATATCTTTTGTCAAATGTTTCAAATAGAGGATGACTGTTGGAGATTCATATCCAACATAAATACTTAATCATCTTTAGAAACCCATATGAATGCACTGTGGGGGCTCAATAGGCACATATACTGCGTAATCAAATATGCGTAGATATGAATTATCAAGCTTATATCCAGTTACCAACTGGTACGCAAAATATCTGATTAGTAGGGGTTCATAAACGAATAAGTAAGAATTGCATACAATATTGCATAACCCTGTGCAGAGACAAATATATGAGTGCGCATAAATATTGTCTTAGTCACCATCTATATTTTTTTCGACGATATCTTCTTTGAGACCTTATAATATAAGGTACAAAATGCATTACATCGATCTTGATTAAAATGAAATAGACATCGAATACTTTTAATGTAAAATCCCTAGCCTTATGAATTTGGGTGCTCTATAAGGGTGGTAACTCCTCAATCATACTAAATGTGCTAGAAGTTTTGCAAATGAAAAGTTTTTATGGAAAATACGTGCCGAAACATCGACCAAAACTATAAAATACTTGAATGATCCGCATTTAGAATGGTTATGTCCACATGTATCACCAATTATCAATTATAAGAATGAAATATTATACTTTTTATCTTTAGCATATGCAGGTCTCAATCAGACAGTTTTTCTAATGAACAAGTTTTTAAAAAATGAGTGATGTATCTTTGAGATATGAATGTATGTATGATTAGAGTAGAATTGTCCTTATTTTTATTAGCTTTTTAGTTCGTTTTTATATTTGTTTTTAGTATAAGTTGGATAATTTAAGCATAATTCCGTAATTTTATAATTCCAGCTTATTTTACCGCATTTTGATCCAAATTGATGCAATTAGGTRATGTTTYRTTGTTTTTCACCTTACAGCTAAGTAACCGGAAGAGTTTAGCGCATAAAAGATGAAGTTCGATGTTCAAGAGTAGAAAAAAACAAGCTTTCCGGTGAAACGAGTAGCAAACGATCGAGAAATGGACACCGATGCTCAGTCGCGTCGACTGACGCGACCGTCGACGCACCGTCGACGCAAGCCGTGCCAGCGAGCCATGCCCGCGTCGATCGACTCAAGGATGACGCAACGTCGACGCGATGCTCTGAAGCGTCGACGTCGACGCACCAAGGTCGACGCAATGTCGACGCTATGCTCTGAAGCGTCGATGTCGACGCACAACGTCGACGCACTTGCCAGCGATGTGCGCACTCTGCCGACCGCACATGCCGAGCACTGCCGACCAAGACTGCCGACCTCTGCCGAGTACCTGCTCGCGTCAGTCGACGCTCCGTCGACGCGACGGCCCAGTTTTCGGAAATTAGGGTTTCTTGTGCGCCAAGACTTGAAAAACCTATATAGACCCTTTATATTTCGAGTTTTCAGTGTGTGCCACGATCCCCTAGGGTATTTTAGCTTAAAATAACAATAATCCCACATCTCATAACGAGATTTGAAGACGGAGATCAAGGATCGAAGAACAACGCGTCCAAAACATCGAATTCGAGTTCGGGATTCATTCTTCGCCCAAGATCAACACTCAACCTCCGGAATAACTGGAGCTTTTACTGCTTTTAGTAGTTCGAATAAGTACTCTAAACTCTTAGTTAATTTAGTAGTTAATTTCTAGTTTAATTGTTAGTTTAATTCTTAGTTAATGCTAGAACTAGTTTAATTAGCTTAATCGTTTATGCTTGTTATTGGATATTGGATAATTTTGTTGATTTATGCGATTTAGTTTATGCTTAGTTATTCGTTAATCTTAGATTCTTACGATTCATTGCTTGGAGGTAACTTCTTATGTTCATGCTCTTATATTTGTTAATTAGATTTAGTTCATGGTTGCGTATTATTGATAGTCCAATTAGTGCTCATAGTTGATAATTTAGTTTAGAGTAATTAGTTTAATTAGTTTTAGTTTAATTATCGTCGTAGTTCATAATGATCAAATCAATTTCTTTCAAAACCCCAATCGTGCGTGTATTTTATTTCGAAAATTGAGAAAAACATAAGACCGAACAGTTGTTTCCTCGAGAGATACGACTCGAGTCAAACTCATCGCCCTACAGTTACCTCGTACACTTGCGAGCAAACTGACGTGCTTTTAAATTAATTATTAAAACGACTCATCGCCCTACAGTTACCTCGTACACTTGCGAGCAAACTGACGTGCTTTTAAATTATTCATTAAAACGGGGTGCACAAAAGTTTGAGTCAAAAATTTGGCGTCGTTGCCGGGGAGGCAACAAGTAGGAATTAAAGATGTTTTTCGTTTTATTTTCTGTTTAATTTATTATTTTATTTGCTTTTACTTGGTTCTTACCATTTGGTACGTTGACGTGTTGTTGAGTTTATGCAAGGAAGGCGATCACTTAAACGCGACCTTGTGCCATTCATCAACAACATTCACTGTTCAAATCCGCCAAGACCAAGACCCGTACTTATTCCCGAGGACAATTCCTCGACAGCAACCGATTTTGCTTGCGATCAAGTTCCCAACATCATGTTAGGAGCACATTCAGTTCGAAACGGCGACTCACCACCAAGATCACCACCACGCCCCATTCGAGCTGAGCATGGCAGTGAACCAAACAAGTCACATTCTTCTAGGCGTGACGGAAGGAGAAACGAAGGAGCTAACCAGCAACACAACATAGTCAATCACCCGCTCAACATGGAGAATTTGAGGCAAAACGAAGAGATAAACGACAATGTCATGCGCCAGCACAACGTCGAGAACGTGACATTTAGGAACGAGGATGTTTTGCAGCGAAACGCCTACATGAACAATCAAAGGCACGTGAACGAGTGGTTGGAGAATCAAGATCATGGTTATGAGCAAAACAATTTCGGAAGGAGATACGAGCACGAGCACCGTTACGCGCATGACGACCACTACGAGAGAGCATATGACCATGTTCGAGAACCAATGGGAGATCGAGCACTTAGACAGCGTGACTTAGCACGTCCAACGGTTGTACCTTTTAGGTCAGTGTTGTGACTCGAAGTATGACGAAATTGGGGGAGAAATTGTCCGAGAATGCCCAACAAGTCAACAAACATGGATCGGGTCAGATTCAAGCCTTTGGGCTGATTTGTGAAGAAAAGGGGATCCAGAACTAATAATGGGCTGCAGAATTAAATTAATAAGGCTCACTAGCCCATTAAGAGAGATTAGATATTTATGTTAGACTCTTGTCTTTTAGCATGTTATATTAGAGGGAATGTAACAAATGGTGGTCCCAGCCTTTCCTATTAAAACGGGATGCCAMAAATTGTATTGGTAAGATGAAGAATTATCTTTCTTTCCCTAACTGTTTTCTACAATTTTCTCTCTCTTCACTCTTCCTCAGCCTCCTATCATCTTCTTCCCCAGAATAAATTCCACTAATTAAATACATCAATCTTCAGAATAATATTACAAATCCATACAAATAATCAAACTACAACAACTGGTATCCAGAGCCTACAATCCTTGGCTATGGCTGAAGGGAYCCGCATCAAAGACCTRCAGGAAGCACAAAGAARGAYTGATCAAAATCTGCAAACTGAAGCAATGAAAAGAGAAGCCAGTGAATTAAAATTGCAGGAACAAATATCTGGTATCAACTCCAACATGCAGGAACTAATGGGATTAAACACTAATTATGATCACCTCACTCAAACACTGGCTGCTATTCAATTACAACTGCTGAACATGAAAAAAGGAAAAGGGCCAGCAGAGGAAGAATCAATTTTGGGTAATCCTCACATGGGCTCAGGTAGTGAAAGTACAAATTTCAGAACCAATAACCAACCACAATACAGAAACAGAGCTATCACTGAAACACAAAACATGAATATTATCAACCCCATTCCCAGAATAGAATTACCCAGGTTGGATGGTACTGCTCCCAGATCATGGATCCTGAAATGTAAAGGCTATTTCAAGTTAATGCCTAACATTCCTGAACATCAGAAGGTTATTTTGGCTGCTATGCATTTTGAAGGAAAAGCAGCACAGTGGTACCAGAATCTGGACACCTCACATGCTGACCTAACTTGGCAACAGCTGGTTGAAGTTATTTCTGCTAGATTTGAGGAATTAAAGGAGGCAAAGATAATAGCAGAGTTTAACAAGCTCAAGCAGACTGGCTCTTATACAGAATATGTGGAAAGATTTGAAGAGCTGAGAGCATGCATGATGATATTGAACAGGTACACAGAAGAATACTTCATTGCTAGTTTTATTAGTGGTCTAAGTGAAGAGCTACAGTCCTTTATTAATATGTTTGATCCAACCACTTTACAACAAACCATAGAGTTGGGGAGGAAACAAATTCTAACTCTAGAAGCTATTGCCAAAAAGATGAAACAATACCCTAAGCCCTTCAGTCCTACTTACCAGAGTAAAAGAGCAGAGCCTTCCTACCCACCATCCCCAAAACCAGTGGCTAACATACAACCAAAAACACCAGTAAAAATGTTAACATCTGCTGAAATGGCAGCAAGAAGAGAAAAGGGCCTGTGTTATAACTGTGATGAGAGGTTTACCTATGGCCACAGATGCAAGCAAAGAATAAATTATATGATCATGACTGAGGAGGAAGAGTTTGACTGTTTGCAAGTAAGTAACACCAATCTACCTGATGTGGATACTCCCTCTGAAGGTATGGAGGAGATACAGATGTCACTCAATGCTCTATATGGAGAGGATGGCATAACAACTATGAGAGTATGGGGGCAAGGGGGAGGCAACAAGTTGCAGATACTCATTGATTCTGGAAGCACACTCAGTTTTATCCAGGAGTCAACAGCTACTAAGTTGGGATGTTATGTGGAGGAAGCTAATCCTATTTTGGTCAGAGTAGCAAATGGGAAGAGGTTGGTGAGTACTAAAGTAGCCAAAGGGTTCAGCTGGACAATGCAGGGTCACCCATTTACATACTCTCTGAGGCTATTAAAAAATGAGGGCTGTGATCTCATCTTAGGGGGTGATTGGCTAAAATCTTGCACTCCTATAGAGTTGGATTATGAACAGATGGCTTTTACAGTTACACTCCAAGGAAAAAGGGTGCAGATACAAGCCTTAAATTCAACTTCAGACTGCCAGTTCATTTCAGCACCCTCTTTGTATAAAATGATACACTATGATTACCATTCACAAGTTGAGGAGCTTTTTGTATTATCAGTGCAGAAAGGAGAACACAAGGAGGATAGACACATGGAAGAGTTATTGGATGCATATAAGGATATTTTTGAAGAGCCTGTAGGGTTACCTCCTGTGAGGGGAACAGAACACCAAATAGTGCTCAAACCAGGCAGCACCCCTAAACACCAATTTCCCTACAGGGCATCCCATGATCAAAAGGATGAGATAGAAAGAATAGTTGCAGAACTATTACGGAGTGGGGTTATTCAGCTTAGTCAGAGTCCTTTTGCCTCACCAGTGCTGCTGGTTAAAAAGAAGGACTCAACCTGGAGACTTTGTGTGGATTACAGATATCTAAATGATTTGACTATTAAACATGAATACCCCATACCAGTGATTGATGAACTTTTAGATGAACTACATGGGGCTAAGTACTTTTCCAAGATTGATTTGAGGTCAGGCTATTTCCAGATTCTTATGAAACCTGAGCATAGGTATCTAACTGCTTTCAATACTCACCATGGCCAATTTGAGTTCCTAGTCATGCCCTTTGGGCTCTGTAATGCACCAGCCACCTTTCAGAGTTTGATGAACCAGGTGTTCAGTGG
>BMAC01000310.1:733007-767808 GCA_014905375.1 Phtheirospermum japonicum
CCTTGTCCAGAGTTGGAGTTCCAGTAGAAGAAGGTTTTGCCATTACTACAATTAAACCAATGTGGATGCAAAGGGTGATCAGTAGTTACCCCACTGATCCCCTTGCCAGCAAAGTCATTGCAGCCAAAAGCATAGATGCCACATCCTACCCAGAGTTTGAAGTGATTGGGGGACTGGTCAGGCACAAGGGAAGGTTACTAATTGGAAATGACAATGAACTTAGAAGGATGATCCTGGATGCCATGCATAGTTCAGCCTATGGGAGCCATTCAGGCATAGGGGGCACTTATATGAGAACAAAAGGAGTTTTTTATTGGCCAAATATGAAGGCTGATGTCATTACACTAGTGCAAGGATGTGAGGTATGCAGCATGAATAAAACCAACCATGACCCCTATCCAGGATTGATACACCTCTTGCCTATACCAGAACAAGCATGGACACATATTAGCATGGATTTCATTGAGGGCTTGCCTAAAGTTAATGGGAAAAGTGTAATCTTGGTGGTAATTGACAGGTTCACAAAGTATGGGCACTTCCTAACTCTAGCTCACCCCTACACTGCTCAGACTGTGGCTCAACTATTTATGGACCAAGTGTATAAGCTACATGGGCTCCCACTCAACATAGTGTCTGACAGAGACAAAGTTTTCACTAGTCAATTTTGGGGAGAGGTTTTCAAACTCATGGGGGTGAAGCTTAACATGTCAACAGCTTATCACCCCCAAACTGATGGACAGACAGAGCGTTTAAATCAGTGCCTGGAGAGTTATCTGAGGTGTATGGTGCATAAAAATCCTAGAACCTGGCTCAAATGGATAAACTTAGCTGAACACTGGTATAATACTAACTATCACACAGGACTGAGGTGTACCACTTTTCAGGCTTTATATGGGTACCCACCCCCCTTCTTGTCTACCCAACCCTTTATCAGAAATGCAGACACAGAGGCTAAAGAGTTTTTGAAGGACAGACAAGATATGCTCAGATAATTAAAAGGCAACCTTTTACAGGCACAGAACCGTATGAAGACATATGCAGACCAGTCAAGGGTTGAGAGGACTTTTGAAGTATGAGAGGAGGTTTACCTGAAGCTACAACCATACCGCCAAAATTCTATGCAATTGAGGAAGAATTTGAAGCTATCCTCACGCTTCTTTGGTCCCTACCGCATCTTAGAGAGGGTTGGAGAGGTCGCCTACCGATTGGATCTACCCGCAGACTCGCGAATCCACCCGTTTTTTCACGTTTCCCTGCTGAAAAAGAAACTACATCAGGAAATTTTGCCATCAAAGGATTTACCCACAATTACAGCTGAAGGATTTTTGAAATTGAAACCTCAGCGAATTTTGAGAAATCGATGGGTAAAGAAAGGAAAAAATGAAATTGAACAGGTGTTGGTTGTGTGGGATGAGATTCATCATATTAAGCCTACTTGGGAAGATGCGAATTTCATCAAGCAAGCATTTCCGGACATGGATCCTTGGGGACAAGGAACTCAATCAGGGAGGGGTAATGTTGTGACTCGAAGTATGACGAAATTGGGGGAGAAATTTTCCGAGAATGCCCAACAAGTCAACAAACATGGATCGGGTCAGATTCAAGCCTTTGGGCTGATTTGTGAAGAAAAGGGGATCCAGAACTAATAATGGGCTGCAGAATTAAATTAATAAGGCTCACTAGCCCATTAAGAGAGATTAGATATTTATGTTAGACTCTTGTCTTTTGGCATGTTATATTAGAGGGAATGTAACAAATGGTGGTCCCAGCCTTTCCTATTAAAACGGGATGCCACAAATTGTATTGGTAAGATGAAGAATTATCTTTCTTTCCCTAACTGTTTTCTACAATTTTCTCTCTCTTCACTCTTCCTCAGCCTCCTATCATCTTCTTCCCCAAAATAAATTCCACTAATTAAATACATCAATCTTCAGAATAATATTACAAATCCATACAAATAATCAAACTACAACAGTCAGCCATCGTTCTTGGACCTACAGCAAGGGCCGTGGAGATTAAGCCGCATCAGCTCAACCTACTCCCAAAATTTCATGGGAACGCGCATGAAGACCCCTTAGCGTTTTTAAACTATTTTGTTGATGAAGTTGGCCGATTCGTAGTACTTGGCCTTAATCAAGAGGAAGTGCAAATGATTTGTTTTCCGTACAGCTTGAAGGACAAGGCGAAGTCATGGTTGCTGTCCCTAGAGCCTGGTTCGTTGACTGACTGGGATATGATCAGCGGGAAATTTCTATACCAATATTATTCAGCCCAAACGACGGGCCATCTTCGGAGGTAAATTGCTACTTTCGAACAGTTGGATGGAGAGCTATTTCACGAAACATGGGAGCTCTACAAAACACTTTTGCAAGCTTGCCCCCACCACAACTATTCTCCGGAGATGACTAACCAGTTCTTTTTCGATGGTTTATTGGACCATGGGAAACGAGAGGTAGAGATAGCAGCGGGAGGAGATTTTGGAGATTTGACATCACACGAGGCAAGACAGGTGTTGGAAAAGCAAAGCGAGAAGTATAGACAAACCAACTCTCGGCCTCGTAAAATGAGGGTTAACGAAGTTTCCATCCCTGATCCTGATTTAGATGACGGCAAGTTAGTAAAGGCGAAATGTGAGGAGATTTTTGACGAGAAATTAGCTGCTTGGAAAGCCGAGCGAGCTAACAAGGCCAATGCACAAAGGATGATAGTAACATGTAACCAGTGCGGATCTCCCCAGCATTCGGCGGATGTGTGCCCAAACAACATTGAGCAACATGAGGATGTTAAAGCGATCCAAAATTATTCGAATCAAAAGAAGTACACRCCACAACGTGATAATCCTCTTTTCAAGTGGGGCCCGGGGAATCCAAATCATACGCCACCTGATCCACAATATCCACCGCCACAATATGCTCAAGCACCACCAGTACCGCCACCACAAAATAATTTTCATACGCAAGGGAAGACATCAAGTGCAACTCAACCAAATGATCAGCTGTTGGTTTGGCAGCAGAATCAAGTGGCCGAGACGATTAGCAATAGAGAAGGTCTCACGAAGGTGAATGCGAAGATAGACGAACTTTCAAAGAAGGTGAGCGGAATAGACCAACTTTTCGGCATTGTGCATAATCTAGCTAAAAACATGGATAGAATGGAGAGGACTATGGGACAAATGGCAACTGATATTGCTAGATCAAATAAGGAGAAAGACAAGCTACCAAGCCAACCGGAGCAAGCGTCGGCAGTTCACGTTCTTCGTAGTGGGAAGAAGATCGACAATGGCATAGAGAACCAAGATGAGGAGCTTGTTCCTAAACCAGTGGACAAGATACATAAATCCACCAACAGATACGTGCCTGGTTCCATTCAAGGGACAATTCCGAGTAACCCCCTTGGCAAAGACGATGCATCACTGCCGAAGCAATCGACGACGCAAATTAAGGATGTTGTTCCTTTTCCGAGCCGATTGCGCCCGGCGAAAGAGAACAAGAGGTTCATGGAGCTATACAACCTCTTGAAGAATGTCAACATCAACCTACCACTTTTGGAAGTAATAAAAACAATGACCACCTACGTAAAATTCTTTAAGGATCTTGCTTCAAGAGAGAGACGTTTGGCGACGAATCAATACGTTCCATTACCAAAGGAGGTTAGCGCGATCTTTAAGAAGCCATTGCCACCCAAGGAACGCGATCCTAGAAGTTTTTGCATCACTATTTCGTTGGCCAATGGACAAAAAGCGATAGGAATGTTAGATCTTGGAACAGGGATAAATTTACTGCCATATTCACTTTATCAAGCATTTGATCTTGGACCACTTAAGCCGACAACTATGCGCCTACAATTAGCCTATCGCTCGACCCGATGACCCTTGGGGGTAGTCGAAGATGTTTTAGTGCAAGTTGGAGAGCTCGTAATTCCGGTTGATTTTGTGGTTATGGACGTCGGCGAGGTACCGACTGAAGGTACTGCGCATACCATCTTACTGGGACGCCCGTTTATGTCTACTTCCCATACGCTAATTGATGTTCACAAAGGAAGGATGACCATGACTGTTTTGGGCGAAACAGTGACGTTTTCTTTAAGAGATATTCAACACACTCCCTCCCCTATCATGCAAGAGGATGATTCATTCATTGATCCCGTTACTTCATGCGTAAACGAGTTACGAGAAATCGCGACTTTAAACAAACTAAGCGACGGGGACGATGCCGGATTTTCTACCGAGGGAGGGGATAAACGAGTCGATTCAAGCAAGAAGCACGACGAGTTTGAAGAGCATATGCACTTAAGTGGAGAAGACTTGATCGAGTTACTAGGTATTGACATGCGCGATATCATAGAAGAATCTGAAAGTAGTTTTGATGAGGAGTGTTCACACGAATCCAAGCAAAAGGTGGAGTCTAAATCAGCGATAAATCGTTCAAAGCACAAGGGTGAGGCTTATTTCAAGGATTGGACGAGAAATATGAAGAATTCAAGAAAGGTTCGCACGAATGAAGTCAAGAACTTGCAATTTGGGGTTGGAGAATTAGTCTTGTATAATAACAAACGGAAGTACGACCCAGCCGAATTAGGAGCTTCATGGAGCGGACCATTCTCGATTAAAGAAGTTGACGAGTACGGCGTAGCCACGTTGTACGATGGAATTGGCAAATCGTCCTTTCAAGCTCACAAGCATAGATTGAAGCCTTATCATGACGGACAAAGTAAAAATAGCAATCGCAAGATGGTGGAGTGTGGAGATCCACCGTACGTTGAAAGATAAACGAGCAAGATAGCGTCGAGCAAGCGACGTTAAAAATTTGCGCTTCTCGGGAGGCAACCCGAGCAATTGTATCCTTTTGTACCTTATTTCTATTTAATTTAATTTTTATTTTTGGTTTTTATTTGTTTAAGAACAGTTGGAGAACTCGGACGGGGAGAATTTATCGAACGAGTAAAGGAAAATACGCCCAGGATCCCGGCTGCATCGACGCCAAGAAAGCTCGCGTCCGTCGACGCAACGTCGACGCAAAGTGCCGAAGAACTTTGCTCTGTCGCGTTGACTGACGCGGCATCGACGCTGCGTCGACGCGGCCCGCGGACCGGCCCAAAATGTGTTTAAAATTGGATTTTTGGCCCACGACCCGACCCATGACCGTCTCGACCCGCGGGATTGGCCCAGAAATCTGTTTAAAAATAGATTTTTCATCCCCTTTTCACCACTTTTCTTCCTTTCAAAATTTCTTATCTTCTTCTCTCTTTTGCAATAATTATTTTTCAAAATTTTTCAAGAATGTACAGAATTTGGAGCACCACAACACCACAAACCCAGAATTCCTAATACAATTTGGTGTCCAAGGAGCCTTCCAAAAACAAGCTACAAGGGTTGAAGCAATTAGAACAATTTGAGACAAATACGGGCAATTTTAGCGTTTTTATGGGAATTCGACTACAACTCGTTGAGGTACTTCGCTTAAAACTCTCTTGGGGACGTTATAATTATCGTTTGGTTGTGTTGGGAAGTTGTTGGTGCAAGGTTTACTCAAGAATTTTGTTGGTTGAACACGCACGCCAAGTGTTCGACGAAATTCMCCAAAGAAGCACAAGTGTTATTTTTCAAGGTTTTTCACCCCCGTTCGATTTCGTATTGTGTGATTATGTCTCGAGCGGGAAAACGCAAGGATATCTCGRGAAAATACAATGCACCGTTCCCRATTTTTGATAAAAAAGAAGGCGACATGTTTAAAAACATTCGAAAATGGGGATTWGCTACGCACCGGACATTGAACGTCCAAGTAATTGCGGATGAGGTCTCGAATGGTTCGGACCACCACACCGACCTTTCACGTTATATAGACGGCCTCGGATGTGGGTACTTTGCCCAAATGCATTTACCCAGTTTTCGGGAACTCATGCTCGAGTTTTTCTCGACTTTGACGATTCGGAACGACGAGACGTTCTCTTGTCGGTTAGGAGGAAATGATGTGGCGGTCAACAAGGAGGTTTTCGGCAATATTTTCGGTTTCCCGACCGTAGGGGACCACCCGGTCGGAGTTCGAGGCTTCGATTTAGCCTCTTTTTGTGGGATGATTACCGGGGGCAACACGGGGGATTGCAAGAGGTTTCCTTGCTCGAGGATTCAAGACGACGCCCTCTATGTCGCATACAAAATCCTCGCCCACATCATTCTTTGCAAAAACGAGGCCACCTATGCGACCAAAGCCGAGCTTTATGTTCTACAATGCCTCGTTGAAGGTCGTCAAGTCCGGTTGTACCCGCTTATTTTACTCGGACTTTACAATGTTACCAAAGGTACTCCGGGAAGCAAGTCGCCACTTCTCTCATTTGCGCCATACGTTACCGGCCTCGCCCGTCACTTCAGGTTCGATCCGGCCGAAAGCGGACTTAGCCCGCTTGGGACCTCTTCACTACCACTCGCGCGTGCGCCGGCACCCCGTGTGAGGTCCTCAACTAGAGGAGGGTCTTCGTCTAGGATACACGACGAAGACGATGATGGCGATGAGGATATGGAGCAAGCCCGCCGTTCTACTTCGGGCCCGAGTCCCGATTGGGGGCAATTTTTCGAGGAAAATCGAGCATTTCAAGTGAAGATGTTCGATAAGCTTCAAATCATCGACGAAAAGATCGACACTAATCACGAGAAGAACCGGAAGAGCTTGAAGAAGATGCGAGCTCGCATCTCGAAGCTCGAGGAGCGATTTGAGGCGGCATACCCCACACCGAGTATGGATGTCGACGAGACCAACAACGAAGACGATGAGTCTCGCGAGTTCTAAACTCGTTCTATCTTTATTTTTATTTATGCTTTCTTTATAAAAAATAATAATAAAAAAAAATAGAAAAATATAAAATCCAAAAATATTGTTGTTTTCTTTGTTTTTTGTGTGTTTATTTTTCTTTTAGGGCATTTCGTATCACGTACGTTGAAGAAGTGGCCAATTACACAAATCACGATTAGCGGCTCGACTACTATTATTTCAGGGATGTTTTCTTTTTCCTTCCTCTTTTTGATTTTTTGATGTATTTGTGGCAATACGGAGATTGCCCGGATTTTTAGAGAGGGGGGTGGTTGAGTGTGATTTGTATTGATTAATTGTGTAATTTTATTTGATACTTGGCCTGTAATAATTATATGCTTAAACGTGATTAATTACTATTTCTACGCTTAATTGTGTTTGTATGGCTTGCCTGTCGAAGTTGACTAAGTATGATTATTTGTTTTCGTCTTTGAGCGTGCATAAGTGCATAATTTTTTCTAAATTTATTATTATATGTTGTAAAATGGTACTTGGACGCAATTGATTTCGCAAAACCTGAAAAGCAGCGTCAATTCAAAATTTCTCATGCAAAAAGCCAGTGAGTAGCCTGAGTGTTTATCATCTTTGCATGTACGTGAACAAGTTTCAGTTTTGATATCTCTTTGAAACCGCTGTGTGTAGTCGACTTTGAAAATGAGGTTAAGGCGCATATAAAACCTTRTTCCGGCCATATCCATATATTTTTAGCCACTATAAATTCCGAATTAGCCAATCATAGCCAAATATCCATGCCTATAGCCTTGAGTGTTTCTTAGACGACACTACAACCCATTAAAAGCGTAGGGTAGGAGTTCGTGTTTTTATTGGTTATTTTAGTTTTGGAGATTTTTATTAGGAATTTATTATTTTTGTAATTAAGGACCACCATCCTAAAAATTAAAAAAAAATAAATAAAAATAAAAAATTAATACCCCATAAAAAAATAATAATAATAAAGGGGGAAATAAAAAAATAATAATAGGATGGTGGATAGTGTTGATTAATTGCCTACGCGCTTATAAAGGCTTGAGTTTAATTATTTATTTTATGAAGCCTAATGTTTAGAAGGCAAGAGTGTGTAAGAAGCATGTTAAGCTTCAATTGTGCTTAAGTGGTTTGAGCTTTCAGTCGGTTTACGAGTTTGCGAGTTGAGAAATAGCCTACATTTTAAGGCTACGTTATGAGAGTTAAGTGAGGTTTTTTTTTTATTTTTAAACAAGGTGAAGCATTTTGCTTCTCAATTAGATTAGGTTGAGTGAGCGATTAGCCACACGACTTATAAATTCTACACCCGTCCAAAGAGCCTTACGTTACAACCCGCAAAGAACTTTACTGATTCTTATTTTTGACAGCACACTTAATTAGCGATTAAAAAGAGATTGATTTTCTGTGCTTATTTACTGTGCTTGTAATTGTATGATTTGAGTGTATACACGTCCCATGTAGAAAATACTTGAGTGCTTTTGAGCGTACTTATATATACTATCCTTCGTGAGGAAGCATGATTTTATTTTGAAACGACAATGTAATAATGGTTGAGTGTTTGACGTTGCGTGACTTGTACCTATACTTTCAAAATTATCTATGTAGCAACGCATGACTCTTTGCTTAAATTTATTTTCATTCAAGTTATACTTCGAAACTATCGTTTGTTCGAGGACGAACAAACCAATAAAGCGTGGGGTAGTTGATTAGAGTAGAATTGTCCTTATTTTTATTAGCTTTTTAGTTCGTTTTTATATTTGTTTTTAGTATAAGTTGGATAATTTAAGCATAATTCCGTAATTTTATAATTCCAGCTTATTTTACCGCATTTTGATCCAAATTGATGCAATTAGGTAATGTTTTGTTGTTTTTCACCTTACAGCTAAGTAACCGGAAGAGTTTAGCGCATAAAAGATGAAGTTCGATGTTCAAGAGTAGAAAAAAACAAGCTTTCCGGTGAAACGAGTAGCAAACGATCGAGAAATGGACACCGATGCTCAGTCACGTCGACTGACGCGACCGTCGATGCACCGTCGACGCAAGCCGTGCCAGCGAGCCATGCCCGCGTCGATCGACTCAAGGACGACGCAACGTCGACGCGATGCTCTTAAGCGTCGACGTCGACGCACCAAGGTCGACGCAATGTCGACGCTATGCTCTGAAGCGTCGATGTCGACGCACAACGTCGACGCACTTGCCAGCGACGCGCGCACTCTGCCGACCGCACATGCCGAGCACTACCGACCAAGACTGCCGACCTCTGCCGAGTACCTGCTCGCGTCAGTCGATGCTCCGTCGACGCGACGGCCCAGTTTTCGGAAATTAGGGTTTCTTGTGCGCCAAGACTTGCAAAACCTATATAGACCCTTTATATTTCGAGTTTTCAGTGTGTGCCACGATCCCCTAGGGTATTTTAGCTTAAAATAACAATAATCCCACATCTCATAACGAGATTTGAAGACGGAGATCAAGGATCGAAGAACAACGTGTCCAAAACATCGAATTCGAGTTCGGGATTCATTCTTCGCCCAAGATCAACGCTCAACCTCCGGAATAGCTGGAGCTTTTACTGCTTTTAGTAGTTCGAATAAGTACTATAAACTCTTATTTAATTTAGTAGTTAATTTCTAGTTTAATTGTTAGTTTAATTCTTAGTTAATGCTAGAACTAGTTTAATTAGCTTAATCGTTTATGCTTGTTATTGGATATTGGATAATTTAGTTGATTTATGCGATTTAGTTTATGCTTAGTTATTCGTTAATCTTAGATTCTTACGATTCATTGCTTGGAGGTATCTTCTTATGTTCATGCTCTTATATTCGTTAATTAGATTTAGTTCATGGTTRCGTATTATTGATAGTCCAATTAGTGCTCATAGTTGATAATTTAGTTTAGAGTAATTAGTTTAATTAGTTTTAGTTTAATTATCGTCGTAGTTCATAATGATCAAATCAATTTCTTTCAAAACCCCAATTGTGCATGTATTTTATTTCGAAAATTGAGAAAAACATCCGAAAGACCGAACAGTTGTTTACTCTAGAGATACGACTCGAGTCAAACTCATCGCCCTACAGTTACCTCGTACACTTGCGAGCAAACTGACGTGCTTTTAAATTATTCATTAAAACGGGGTGCACAAAAGTTTGAGTCAATGTAGTAATACTAGTACTTTAGATAACACTAACTGTAATTGAACAACATTAGTTTGACACTATATTATGCACCAAATTTCTATCTCGTTTTGTGTTTCATTCAAAATAAAAGATGTCCATGTTAATTTCTTAAAATACCATCATATCATGACGACCAAAGAATCCATGCCAGTCGTGTCAAAACTTGAATGACTCAGTGTCCAAAAGTTATTTGTTGGTCATATCTTTTGATTCAATAATCAAAAAGTAATAAAGTAAAATTACTAGATTGACTCTAAAACGTGCTTTCTTCCACATAAATTATAGGCATTCTCATAATGTACTTTTTAATGATAATCATCAGCATGAATATCATCGCACTTAACAAGGTTCATTTCGCTCTAGGTTCATACTGAGATTTTATGAATTTAATCAATGTGCCACTAGGCATCAAAACTTTGTCACATATAAATTTCAATTCAGTGAATTATTGTCTATTCCTCAACAAATTATCACATTCTTCAGAGATATTTGAACGAAATACTTTTCATTCTAATATTTTACATTACTTTCTAGATATGTTACATTATATATTAATAGTATTCTCCTTAACCTTATATGTGAATGTGTGGTAAAAAAAATTGATTTTATTCAATGCTTTAGAATAAAATCCAAATTTTACCAATAAGCCAAAAATAATTAAATCAGGCCACATCACATAAATCTAACTCAAAATAAACTTTAAGACCAAATACAATAGTCTAATATGATTGATTGATTATACTTTCACAAGTTTCTTTGTAAAGTAAGAAACAAGCAAATTTCGTCAATCAAAATAGAGGATATCCGTTGACTAAGCCAGATTATTGGGAGAATCTCCATGACTTCTACCACAACCAATAAATATCACAAACTCTTATATATCTTACCTTGTGGTTCATTCTTCCCACATAGGTAGGGATATCCAATAAATATCACGAACTCTTTACTTGTCTTACCTTGTGGTTCATTCTTCCCACATAGGTAGGGATCAACATGTCTCTTCCCCTTTACTTTGAGGTTATTTTCACTATTCATATCGATCCTAGTTAGCCTCAAGAAATTTCCTTATCCATAGGTCTAACATTGGTATTATGAAGAATAATGTCATGTTTCTCAATGACATACTATCATAATTAATATTATACAAGTGCATTTGTATGTTTGCTCAAGTGAAAAAGAAAATAGAGTGAGATTGTATATCGCAATTACTTATTGTCATATAAATGTCTTTCTTTTTCTTATATGGTAAGACATGTTTTGAGTTGCAACATATCAAAGTCATTTCTAATTTTTAGCAAGCAAACGAATTTCTTTTCACTAAACTCTTGGGTTTGGAAGTAATGTTTCATAATATTCTCAAAATATTCATTTAGAGTATATCCCAAAGTTCATTAAAAGTTTGTAACTAAATATACTTCCAACATAAGATTTGGGTCAATATGAATTCTCAAATTCATTAGAAAATTGACTTTGACTTAGTTTGACAATTCTTTGTCAGTTAGTGGTTGGTGTATGATATTATTTTGGAATTATAGTTACACTAGTTTCCACATCAAACGACTGATAATAATACTCGATTTCTTTTGAGTATATTATTTTGAAACGACTGATAATAGTACTCAATTTCTTTTGAGTATATTATTTTGAACTTAGATTGAGTTAGTTCAATCAATTTGTTTAGATAATGAATTTGAAGAATATATGGCATACTCTTTCTTGGATATTATGTGAATATACTTTGTCGCAAGACTTATTTATACAATTCTTTATCGTTCATAAACTTTCATTATCATGAAAATATGCAAATGTACAATCAATAATGCATACATTGAAAGTAGATTATAAAATCAATTTGAAGAGAATTACCAACATACTCATGAATATATCAATTCATCAAGATATTCCAAAATACATGAATCTAAAAATTCATCGAAATTCATGATTAACTAAACATATTGGCAAAATCATGATCAATCTCTCATATAATCATGTAAATAAATTTATTTATGATTTATAAATAAGAAATCATCTAGAAGCATAAGTAATAATATACTATGTGCTTTATGAATATCATTAAAGTATTGCAAAATTTCATATTTGTCAATATTCTACATAACATCACATGCATATATAATCATAGGTAACATATATACAAATACATGATTTGTGCACAATAATACATACCATGCCATATCTCCATATAAACAAATATTTGTTAGTTTCATTTAATAAATAATAGGGTAATTCGAGTTACCTAGGAGGAAAGATACGATTCTTTCCTAATTTTGTTTTCTGAATAGGTTTGTCCACTTTCTGGTGATATAGATCTTCAAACCCAATCTTCACCGTTAAGACTTAACAAATATATATTGTGAATATTATATCAAAAATCCAGCTTCATCCAACGGTCCGATCGTGTGTAATTTAATTTTTAAAAGAAATTGGGCAGACAGTATTCGGAAACAGAACCAGCTCTGTTCGGAATTCATTATCAAATTCTTCAGACCTCATAGTCAAGTCTCCACCGTTCATATTAGACTTGTTTATGTTTGAAATAATATATCCGAAATTTGACTTGATCCAACGGTTCTATTGTGCGAAATCATATTTTGAAAAACGCTGCACAAAGATTTCTGAAAATAAAATCTGCTTTGTTCAGAATTTTGTATATAATTTCTCGTATCTCTAAATACAATCTCCACCGTTCAAAACTTAATTCAATAGAATTTGAGGGTTCTGTAAAACTTTTAATGCGATCCAGCAGTTAAAAGATGAGAAAACGATTTTGCAAACGTACAACGCAGTTAGAATCTTGACCTACGAAAATTGTATATAGGGTATGGAGGCTATTTATTGATCACTCTCATAGGTTAGAGTTTCGTGTTGATAATGTGTAAAAGTAAAAGTAGAAAAGAAGAACACATAAAAGGAGACAAAGGAGACGGTAGAACTCTCTTTATATAGGGTATCAAATACATACTTCCATAATACATAAAGATAACAAATACCTAAATTGGCCCAAATCAGTTACTTATTGACGAATACACACTAATTATATTTTCCTTCAACGAAGGTGATATTTTCATTAGAATTTTTGGATTAAAATATTTATCTTATGGAGCATATGGGAAATGCCCCTATAACTTTTATCTAGGAGACCAATAATGAGGGGCCTTAGGGAAATTTATCATCATTAATAATCTTTAATGACGGATTTTGAACCTGTAGTGACAAAATATCCCATCATTATAAAGAATTTTTCTTGCAGTGTTTATATGTTTTATATTTTTGTTGTTAAAAGTATTGTTGTGATGTTTTTATATTATGAATTATATAATTTAATTATTATAAAAAACAAAATAAATAATTATAAATTATAAAAATTCTAAAACCAAAAAATTAGGTGTATGGTGTACCTATTAGTAGGCAATACAACTTAAAAATGTTCCTAGAAAAACCCTACCTTCTATAGAAAAACTAATACTTAAACAATAATCCTCCTATCATATTTAAATGGCGTTTTGAACTCCACCAGCAATATGTAAGAGTTTATTGAATTTTCTAATATGCGCATCTCAATCTCATGTTAAGATAATATTTCCAACAGTTTTTCTATTCTCTCTCTCTCTTTCACGTATTGCAACCCGAAGATCCTCTTTCTTTATTATAATTGTTTAAGCTAGAAGTACCCTAATAAAACTTAGTATTAAAAATAGGGAGATCATAAAAAATAAATGATAAAAACAGGTAGAAAAAAATGCATAATTTTTATTCCTAAAATTCAGGTTGGATCGGCCTTAAGCAGATCCTTATACAAGTGTTGTTTTTTATTATAAACTTTCTCTCTCTAAAACTCTCTATGTACTTCTCTCTAGAAAATCAGGGGTCCGTCTCTCTCTCTTGGAGAGGTTATTTATAGTTTTTCCTTGAAGCCCTAATAGGATACGTGTCACCACCTTAGTGGTCACCGATTTAGTTTAGAGAAAAGATAACCAAAACCTTAACCCTAATGAGACACATGTTGCCACTTCATTGGCTGCTAGCTCTTTCTGACCAAAGTTAATCAGGATATTACCCCTAATTACTCCTTCTCTGCCTCTTTTCAGTCGTCCTCATCTAGCATCAATGCCAAGCTGATTTTACCTCACTGTCAGATAAGTTTAGCCAAGTCATTTACTTATTTTACACCTAGCTCTAAATGAGGACGCGTTGGATACGATCACGCCCCGAGCACCTGCTCGATATGACCTTGTTGAGCTGGGTTGGTGATACACTGAGGTTTGCATGTAGATCATCCTGTAGACTTCTGGTTGGCCACTGCACGTTTTAGTCGGCAATCTCATAGTTGGCAAGAGGTTGTGCGACTGCGCTTGTGACTCAAGACCTGGTCGGACACACGTGTTTTGGTCGGCCATCTCGTAGTTGGCAAGAGTCTATGCGACTATGCTCTTGTAACTCAAACCCTAGTCGGCCACACGTGTCCTGGTCGGCCGACTCAAAGCTGGCGAGAGGTGCGAGTGCGCACTGGTGACTCAAGACTGGGTCAGCCACACATGTTCTTATCATCCATCATGGTGCGCCATGGTCGGTCAACTCAAAGATGGCGAGAGGTGCGAGTGCACACTGGTGACTCGAGACTTGGTCGGCCATCATGGTGAGCCATGGTTGTTCGGCCCATAGTTGGTGAGAGGTGCGAGTGCGCGCTTGTAGCTCGAGAGGTGGGAGTGCCAGGTGTGCGGCAGCCTAGGTGTCAAGTAAGGCAACCTAATTGTGTTTACCGTTCATCCATTGGACGACGGATAACTAACCTAGGTGAAGTACGAAAACCTAAGTGGTTGTTCCCTTGGCAATTACCGGTAAGCCTTCCTTGTATTGGATGGTTCAGCATTTTATCTTCGCCTACATCTTATTTGATTCTTTTCTCTTCGCTTGCTCAACCCGTATATATACCCAGACCCGACCATAAGGTATTTTTACCCTCACGTGGTCTTCCAGGTCAGGCTGACCATCAACAAAAATATTAAGTTAAAAGCCCGAGACTTTATAGAATTGTGATAAGGATACATTGGTAGATACTGAAAAAAATGTTTTAAAAGACATTTATGAGAAATTGATAAAGAGCCGAAACCGTCATTTAATCAGGATCCGGATTATTATATATTTGGGTGATGCTATATGTAGTAACTTGCTCTGAAACAATAATGTATTTTATTAGGTAAGTGATATCTAATTACAACTCTAACTTTACTATATTGTATAAGGTCAATAATAGTAATAAATCTTACTTTTATATCCATATCTAACTCTCTCTCTCTCTCTCTCTCTCTCTCTCTCTATATATATATATATATATATATATATATATATATATATATATATATATATATGTGTGTGTGTGTGTGTGTGTGTGTGTGTGTGTGTGTGGGTGGGTGTGTGTGTGTGTGTGTGTGTGTGTGTGTGTGTAACATGATATGTATGGTAAACTTTGATATGAATTAATATTTATTTAATAAATATATATTTTTTGAAGAGGGGAATTTTAATATTGAATAATAAAAAAACCTTTACTTATGTTATATTTTTTTATAACCATAGTAAATGAATAACATGACAAGAATAAATCAGTTCTAAACTTATAATATTAATTTAACTTATGATTAATCAGTTGACTTTGTACTTTATATATATATATATATATATATATATATGTGTGTGTGTGTGTGTGTGTGTGTGTGTGTGTGTGTAGGCATCATCAAATGATACAAGACTTGGATAAGAATCTACAACGCACTAGAACACCCTTATTGACGATCCTTTACTTCGACAGCACCTGGAGTTGCTCGAACAATGTGATATCTTACACCAAGTAAATCCATAACCATTCCCCCTCTTACTAAGATTGATCCAAGTCCATGGCCTATTTCGGATTCACGCAGGATTTGTTTCTTTGGGGGGAAAGTGAAAAAGTTGAGAGATATTAAGGTAGGGGATATAAAATATTTTAAAATTTTATTAGTATTTAACCAACAAATATTAACGAATTTAACATAAATATTGAATAATAAATTCTAATAAATAGTTATTAGACACCGTCACAAGAGACATGTTTTGAGAATATGACAACTTTTGAGTTTTAATAAATAGTAGATAAACGTATTTAGTATAAATTTTAAAATATAAAATTAGTTAATAAGAATAATTAATAAGTAGTGAATAGGCATCGGTACAAGGCACAATACAATACTGAAATTAACATGTATTTATATTTATGTTACCATAGTTTAATTATATATAATACTTATTTTTATTAAAAGTTCTAAGTAATTAATAATTTTATATTTTAATGCTTATTAATCCGTAAACATAAAGATAATAACACTTGAAATGTTTTTAATTAATTAAAAATAGTTACATAAATAAATAAATTCTAAATAATAAATTAGCCTCTATACAATTAGTTTATATATATATATATATATATATATATATATATATATATGTGTGTGTGTGTGTGTGTGTGTGTGTGTGTGTGTGTGTGTGTACGCGCGCGCGTGTGCGTGCGTGCGTGCGTGCACGTGATACTAAATTGAACGTAATTACTCTTGAACAACTATATATTGAAATTACAATAAATGATGTTAGTACTTAAAAATAAACTACTATATTTATATATTTAATAAAATATTATTAATAAATATGTTTTTCACCGTATATAGTATAAGTTGTTATATATCAAGATAATCTTCTTATATAATTGAATTTAATATAATTCTAATAAATTATGATACATTCAAAGTTATTTTAATGATACATTAATAAAATTATTGTCCAAAAATGGTATTTCATTGTTCATGCATATTTTTATTTTTTTTATAATTGTATACTCCATGTACTCAAGTTTTACAGTGACAAGAGTAATTTGCAATTATATTTGTACAAAATAGTTAATAATTATATATTAATAAAATATTTTAATATCTTTTTAAATTATAACCTAAGACATTTCATGCAGTTCTCTTTTTAAGAATATGAAAATAATCAATTAAACTCAAATACTATTTAAATACATTTAATAAAATATGATTATATTACAGTTAGAAATACTTATATCCACTTCGGGTTTTCACTCACTTAAGGCGTTTAAACTGCCTAGCACTACTACAGAAAACCCCCAACAGCATCGGTTGTTTTTGCTAATAGGCATCGATTCTACAACCGATGCCTATAACCTAGACTTTAGGCATCGGTTGTGCAACCGATGCTAATAGTAGACATAGGCATCGTATTTTTGACCAAAACCGATGCCTAATCTATACATTAGGAATCGATTTTGGTCAAACAACTAATGTCTCATGTATAGATATAGACATCAGTTTTGTCAGACAACCGATGCTAATAACTGACATAAGCATCGGTTGTTTGACCAAAACTGATGCCTAATCTATACACTAGGCATCGATTTTGGTCAAACAACCGATGCATTATGTATAGATATAGACATCGGTTTTGTCAAACAATCGATGCTAATAACTGACATAAGCATCGGTTGTTTCACCAAAACCGATGCCTAATCATGGATATAGACATCGGTTTTGTCAAACAACCGATGCCAATCTATATATTTTTGCTTGAAACTGTCCTTCAAATTTGGAGAACAAAGACATGGAAACATAAAAATAAATATTTATTTGGGATGATTGCATAAGTTATTCTTGAATAATAATAATAATAATAATAATAATAATAATGATAATAATAATAATAATAATAATAATAATAATAATAACTTTTTCCAAAATTACAAAATGATGACTAGTAGGACTGGGGATCTAATTTAAAAAGAAAAAGATGGCTAACACCTAGAACTTGGCAGGACTTAAATAGATTTCCATAAAAAGTGTGGCATGTGAATTCACTTTTCAAATGAATATTCAAAGCACACGTATAAATACACAAAAAAAATGAAGAAGTAATGTTTACCCAGGTACAATAGGATATAGAGTCATTCCCCACTCATTCTTGACCATGTGAAGGTCCAAATGGTTGGGATTAATGTTATCATCAATGTCCTAAATTATTTTATCCAAAATCAATTAAATATAGAATTTATTTAATATAGGAATTTATTAATTAAAATATTTTTAAACAAATTAAAAAAATTAGGGTTCTAAAGTTCCGATTCGTCTCCACGATCGCTTGGGAAGACCCATTGATGGTTCACAACGAATCTAGGCTCTAAACCCATTAGATCTAACTAAAAATCATAATCAAAATAAACATCACAAGCTCAACACAATCACAAGAAAGATTCATCATGGAAAGAATAATTATTATTTAAACTAATTAAAGCATGTAACTAAATTAAAAGTGAAAGAAATAATTACTTACTAATTAAACTAAGAAGATCCGCAGCATTTTGGTGTAGAGATCCACGAACTAATATTAATCTAAACTATCTAGAAGCTGATATAAACTAATCCTAAAACTAGAGATTTAAAATAAAAAAATTATGAAGAGTAACTAAAGAAATAGAAGGACACTCTTTGGGGTTGTCAGCCCCCAAGAGGCCTTGGAACCTTAGGAATATGATAATGTATGCAAAAGTCCGAAATACATAGGGTATTTATAGTTTTTTCATGTCTTGGGCAACAAGAAACCCTAAAAACGCGTTTTTGGGCAAGTTAGCGGTAGCACTTAGCGGTAAGGAGCTACCGCTAACAGCTACCGTTAGCTTCTCTGTCGCGTAGTCAACACTGGGTAACCCAGTGTCAATCAGCATACCCAGTGTCAGCTTAAATACTTCAAATTGAGGCTCGTTTTCGCTGAGACTCCAATCGTACGCCCATCATCGTTTACGTCCAAACCATAAATCTTCAAAATTCCTAAAATAAATATAAAATTAATTAATTATAATTAAAATAAGGTAAAATAAGTTGGAGATAAGAAAATATGAAAATATGCTTAATCTATCAAACTTATTCTATCTTATTTTAATTATAATTAATTAATTTTAGATTTATTTTAGGAATTTTGAAGATTTATGGTTTGGACGTAAACGATGATGGGCGTACGATTGGAGTTTCAGCGAAAATGGGCCTCAATTTTAAGTATTTAAGCCGAATCGTTGTCCCCGGCAACGGCACCAAATTTCTGATTAAAGCTTTTATGCAGCCCGTTTATATATATTTAATTTAAAATATTCAAACTTGCTCGCAAGAGTACGAGGAGCTTGTAGGGTGCTAAGTTGACTCAAGTCGATTCTCTCGAGGACAACGATTCGGTATCTTAGATATTTTTCTCAATAATAATTAAACATAAAATTCACACAAATTGGGGTTTTTTGAAGTTTTGATTTAATTATAAACTAAGGATTAAAGCAATATTAAATTTAAACTAATTAACCTTAACTAAATTACCAACTAGAATCTAAAAGCAATAATTAAACTAAATCAAATAGCATAAGTAGCAACAAGGGATCTATAAAGCATAAGTAAAATCGAATAACCTAAAGCAATTACTATCATGAATCTTAACAACATTTGAATAATATGAACCTAATTACATAATAACTTGAATTCAACTATCCAATATCCAAGTATGAAATAACACAATTTAAAAAACTAAAAGATTAAGAGCTAAATTATCCAAGATATCCCAAGTATCAAACATAAATTAAATCAAGAAAAATTTATCTAATCCTAGAATTAACTAAGAAATTAACTAGGAAAGCAATATAGCAGTTACCTATAACCGCTAGTCCATACCGTTAACAAGCCACCGCTGAACCTACCACTAGCCGCAACAAATAGGGGTTTAATGATACGACTTACCGCTAGAAATCTACCGCTAGCTTGACTCACGCAGACTTTTGAGTCTTAAATAGAGAACGTAGCGGTATGGTTAACGGTTACGACTTACCGCTACATGTTACCGCTAACAGCGTATGCAGTCCGATTTTCACGAAATTTGTTCCCGCGATCGAGGTCGCAATCTGACCCATGTTAGCCGCAGTCCGGCAACCTTTTGATGAGCCACAATCCGGCCAATATATCCCCGAAGACATGTCACCGGGCACTTGCAAGTGGCAATTGATCGCAACTGTATCTTTAAATTGTTTTCTTTTTCTCTTTATTAAGAAACAAAAATAGGTGTGTTAAGCTTGAATCAAAATAGGCAACCCAAGTATTTGATTTCTTTTCTTTTTCCTTCGTATTACTTTTCTTTATTTTCTTTTTCTGCTTATCATTATCTAAGAATGATTTATTTGTTGTGGTGCGTTGATGTGTTTGTTGATGTGCAGAAATCGAAAAATTTCGTAGATTCTGGGGACTTAACGGTAGCCTTAGCGGTAACTCCTTACCGTTAGGCATTACCGTTAGCTCGTATACTCAGGCGTAATGGCGAGAAAATCAACCGCTGAAGCCACCATTGCAGGACTCTAACAGTTATACTAACGGTATCTGCTACCGCTAGAGCTACCATTAATCGCTAAAAAAAACCCGAAAAAAGTTAAAGAATATAAAAAATAATTTCCAGTTTTATTAGTTATTTGTTTTTGCTATTTATTTGTTTTTCTAGGTATTCATTCAAGACCTTTTCCTATCACGAGTTCAAAGCGAAGAATTATTGCGCGAGCCTTTTGGAGGAACTCAACTATCAAATTTTCAGGGATGTTTTCTTACCCCTTTCCTCGTTTGAATTTTTTTCTTTATATTTATGGCAATCAGGAGTTTGCCACATTTTTAGAGGGAGGGATGGTTGAGTTATGGTTTATATATGAAAATTTGTGCAAAAATCTGAAAATCTTTACCGTGATTGATCACTAATTCTGGGTTGAATTGTATTTGTCTGGCTTGTCTGTCGAAGTTAACTAAGTATGATTAGAGGTTCTTGTCTTTGATGCGTGTATAAGTGCATAAATATTTCAAAATTAATTATATATATTGTAAAATGGTACTTGGACGCAATTGCTTTTGCAAAACCTTAAAAGCAGCGTCAATTCAAAACTTTTTCATACAAAAAGCCTGTGAGTAGCCTGAGTGATTATCATCATTGCATGTGCTTGAATAAGTTTCGGTCTTAATATCTCTTTGAAACCTCTGTGTGTAGTTGATTTTGAAAATGACGTTAAGGCACAGAAAAAACCTTATTCCGGCCATACCCATATATATTAGCCACTATAAATTGCGAATGAGTCAATAATATCCAAATAATCCATGCCTTTAGCCCTAAGTGATTTTATTGAGTTGACCCCTACTAACCCATTAAAAGCGTGGGGTAGGAGTTCGTTATTTTTACTGGTTATTAGTGTTTTGGAATTTTTATCAGGGATTTATGAAATGTTGTAATAAAGGGTCACCATCCTTCAATAAGAAAAATAAAAGAAAGACCCCATAAAAAAAGAATAAGGGGGGATAAAAAAAAAGAATAATAAGAAGGATGGTGAATCGTGTTGAGTTGTTGCCTATGTTTATAAAGGCTTGTGTTTTATTATTTAATTTCTTATGAAGCCTAATGTTTAAGAGGCAAAGAGTTGTGTTCAATAAAAAGCACATTGTAAGCTTCAATTGTGTTTAAGTGGTTTGGACGACAAGTCGGTTTTATGGTGTACGAGTTGAGAAATAGCCCAAGTTAAAGGCTACGTTATGAGTGTTTAGTGAGGTGTTTTTATTTTTGAACGATGAGAAGCACATTGCTTCGTGATTAGAATAGGTTTGGTGAGTTATTGATCACGTTAGATCGTGATTTAGCCACACGACTTATATATTCCATACCCGTCCAAAGAGCCTTATATTACAACCCGAAAAGACCTTTTCCGATTCTTTGTTGATAAGACACTTAATATGCGATTGAAAAGAGATTGATTTTAGGTTCTTATTTACTGTGCATGTATTTGAATGTATTGAGCGTATACACGTCCTATGCAGCATTGCTTGAGTGATTTTGAGTGAACACCCCTATATATTACCCTTTTGAGAGGATGCATGATTTTTTTTTGGAGCGACAATGTAATAAGGGTGGAGTGTTTGAAGTTGCGTGACTTGTATCTATATATTCAAAATTATTTACATAGCATCGCACGACTCCTTGCTTGAGCTTATTTTCTTTCTTGTTATACTTTGAAATTATCATTTTTTCGAGGATGAACAAACCATTTAAGCGTGGGGTAGTTGATTAACACGAACTTGTCTTGATTTTAGTTCATTTTTATTGTTGATTTTGGTGAAAGTTGGATAGATTTAGCATATTTTCGTATTTTCTTATCTCCAACTTGTTTTATCTTATTTTAATTATAATTGATTAATTTTATATATATATTAGGTATTTTGAAGATTTATGGTTCGGACGTAAACGAGGATGGGCGTACGAGTGGAGTTTCAGTGAAAACGGGCCTCAATCATAAACGAGGATGTGTTTTAAATTAGAATATGCTTTCTTAGTCATCTTCTTACACCTCCAAAATGCTTTAACCAATCACTTTTGCTCCTCAGCAGCCTGTCACCATAGAATAACACAATCATAACACTGATCAAGAAAAAAGAAGGTATAATAATTGACAAAATTTTCAGCTTTTTCCCTACCCTTTTACACATCCCAACCACCAACAAAAAAAGGAATGTTTCTGAAACCAATCATATCACAATAAATCATAAAAACAGAATCAGAAAAATAAAATAAAAAATACAATACTCAAGCAGAAAATAGAACCAATTAGTACCTTATGGATGTATATACGAAACTTCAGCTCGATGCGTAATCAAAGAGTCGTATCCTCGCTGTGAATGAAACAGGACAAATTAATTTTAGCAGCAAAAATTATTGTTTAAAGAAATCAAGTTGAGAAGTACTGCCTAGTAATAGTCATATACCGAGCCATTCCCAATTTCTTAAAATATAAGAAAATTCTTCAATACTCGATATACTTAGCATCATTCAAAATCAAGTATCCTGCTTCCTAACTGCAATTAATAAAATTCATTCTAAGTTCATCGACATTAATAAAGTTAAGAACACAACAACAACACCTGATTTGCCTTCGGCCAACTTTTCTAATTTGACACGAACTGTATGCCTCCTGAACTGCTTGATCGTCCTCGTCGACACAGAACTCCTTCATGAAAGAGAAAACAAATTTGAAGAATATTGAATCAAATTAGTGCGTAGGGTTTAGAATTTAAGAGTTTTTGTAGATTTCAAAGTAACACGCCATTTACAGAATCATGGAGTCTATAAGGAATAATTTAAGAATCTTTCATAACTAAGTAGAAATATATAATTTAAGGAACAATTTGAAGCATATACCCCATTTCACTGCACTGATGGATGCGGCAATAGGTCTCAATGATACAAAGTCGAGCATTTTCAAGAAACTCATCTCTTAACAGAACGGAGGCAAAATTTCCTTCTTCAACTCTCTTTCCAAGAAACGGGTCGTTCAATATTACCTGCGTCAATATAAATAGGTTCAGAAAATTACCTAGACATTCAATTATAAAATTACAAACTGAAACAAGTGCATTTATATACATTATACAATCACCCATGATAACTTCAAACATTTGTATATATAAAACTGGAAAGTATACATGACACTACAAGAAATTCGATGTTCGATGACGATACGTTTCGTTACTAAAAGTMTATTTTTTCGTCACTGAAGAGCAATGGTGACGAAAATTGAGCGTCACAGCTGTTGTCATAGTATTGTTGTCACCATTGGTGAAAATGACAATTTTTTCAAGCGCGTCACTAAATGTTCGGTTTTGATGACGCTGATGTAAATTATCATCATAGATGATACTATTTGGTGACGCAGATTTCGTCACGTAAGTGATTGAAAAATTGTCATCAAAAGATCGGTTTTGTCACCATATGTTAATATTTTCAATGACGAACACTTAATTTGTCATCAAAATATTTGACTTTCCATGACAAACATAACTACAGTGACAATTTTTATTAAGTTATCATGACGCTCATATTGTCATAATATGTATTAAACAATTTCCAATTATAATGTAATTCGTCACGATAGATCTATTTTATAGTGACGCAATATTGACCGTCACTGAACATCTAAACTTACAATGACAAACCATTGTATCACCATTTACTATTAAAGGTGATGAAATTATTTGTCACGAAAAAATTAGAAATATATGACGAATCTTATTATCATCATAAAAGATATATGTTCAATGATGATTTAACGGGTACATATGGTGATAAAATTCATTGTCATTAAATGAGTTTATATGGTGATAAACCAATCATCATAAATGATTTAGTTTAAGTGACAAGTTCAAAGTATTATGTGATGAAACAAGTTGTCATAATTTATTAAAGTGACAAATTTGAAATACTTATGTGACGCTTGAAGTTGTAATAATTGAGTGAACTCGATTTGATTATTTATTTCCATGACAACATAAATTGTCTTATATTAATTCGTCATTAGTCTCTTGTAAGGAAAAAATATCGTAACGATGAAAATGAAAGCAAATGAGCATTTATCATTACAATATAATGATAACAATATTCCAAAATATTTTTTCGATAATTTCGAACATACACCAAAACACTTACAACTAACCAAAATATTAACTTGAAATATCCAGAACACATACCAAATTAGACATCTAGAATCAACATACTTGAATATTCAAAACAAGGACCTGGAAGCGTAAACTAAACCAAAAGAGTTATTTCATATAGCAAGACTTGAGCCTGACTTGTTCCACATGTCAACATTGCCAAACAAAAACAAAAGTGGGATCAGACCGCCTGCATATTTGAAATTTATAATTCTAAATTAATTTATAATCAAACCATCAAAGAAATACTATACAAAGTTCACAAATTGAAACAGGAAATTCCAACTTACGTGGAATATAATGGATCAAGTCCCACCCGAAGCAGACTCATTTGCTCTCATGAAGGCCATAAGCTTGTTAATGCACGTAACTCATAAGCTTGTTGATGCATGTGCCTTGCTGTGTAAGTTGATTTTTCAAATCATCGACTTCATTCTTGAGCTCCGTCACTTGACCTTCAGAATCCTGTAGCTTTGCTCGAGTGTCCGCCAGTTCTTTTTGAAGGAGTTGGGTGTTCGAATCAGGGCGTTTTCCTGGAAGTTTTGGTCCATAACCAATGCCTTTGATATAACCAGATGAATGACCAAGAAATTCAATTGCTATCTCCTGTTCTGTCTTCTCAATCCCTTCCTTGGCATACTTTTCTTTCATTGCTATCATCAAATTCAAAAAACACATCGATGTAAGTATAATAATAATAACATGATCATTAACGAAGTTGGATTATAAAAAGCATGTGTTAGTTAGTTAGTTACCCAGTTTTCTCCCGCCTCATCACTTGACCAACCACCTTTCATCGTATAATGCGTGCGCTTGTAAAGTTCAATAATATCACAATCATCGTCGGCCTTCTCAGACTAATCGGCATTCAAAAAAGAAAATAAAACAAAATCAGAGTCAGAATAAAAATATAAAAATTGCACCAAAAAGAAATAAACTTAATACTAAAATCTTCATTTCGTTACACTTAAGTGGGTTTAATTTATATATCACTGTCAAAGATTTTTCCTTTATATTGCAACAAATTTCACAACATTGATTTTTGGTCCAGTCAAGAAACTTATCAAGAAAACACATACCTATCAGCGCGAACACACTGACTTGTGCGTGAGGATATAAAAAATAGCAATTGATCACCACCGAGCAAGTTTAGTCTTCTCGAAAGTCATGACGATGTTGATCGATTGTTATTCACCTTCGAATTTGCCTAAGGATGTTTCCTTCAAGAATTTTGTGTTTTTGGTCGTCGAGTCATCACGACCAGTATCTTTAGGTGTCTCAAATCCCCACTCCTGCAATATCAACGAATAAAGGCGGGATAAGTGACTGAGAAAACAATTTTGTAAAAAACTATAAAAGGATTAAAATAATTATTGGGCACATTAAATTTAACACAATCCAGAGTTCAAATCCATAAAATTGAACCTCATCATACATATATAAAATTTAAAATCCAACGTTGAAATTGTAACATCCCATTTTTCTATTTAAGTTTCTAAACGGTTTAACACAATAATTTGTACGTTAAATTATGTGACACCCCAAATAAATACTACCTTAATAATAATAAAAATAAATAAATAAAATAAACTCACACCTTCAAGCTCATCTAGTAAAATAGATAAAATAAAACTTTTCAAATCCAATTTTTTTTAGACATACACAACATCGATAATTTAGCCATAACTTTCTTAAAACAACGGATAAAAATATGATTCATGAGGCGATAGAAATCTAATACAAGAAACTAAAACTATTGTGAAAACACCAAAATCCAAAAAGCAGATTACGAGGGTGTAATCAGCACAAAATCGAAGAGCAATGCTACAGAAAACTGGACAGCGCAACAATCGTATTTTAAGCATAAATTCTAATAGAAAATAGATATTTAGGTAGTTCTTGTGGATACGGACAACTAAGACTCATATATATATATATATATATAGAACATACTTTAAGATAATAAATACGAAAATATGAATTAAGAGGGCGAAACTGGCTTATGAACATACTGTTCGAAACACGACAGTCAATAACAGTTGACAATAATAACCATCACAAGTTCCACATAAAATTTCATTACATCACCTATTACAAACCTAGCACACACCAGATGACACCATATATCATCATATATCATCAGATGACACCGGACTACAAACCCATGAATTATCCAACTATTTCACAAATCAAGTTAACTTTGAAATTCTAACAGATCACAAAAACTCTAGAGTTAACATATTAAAGAATCGAACACATCAATTACTAAAACAAAGATATACCGTAAGTAAGATCCTCAAACCCCCCAGATTATAAAATTTTATTCACCATTAGTTCAGGTTCCTACCGTCGTTTAATCAAGCCACTGTTAAGACTCGTCGCTATTGCCGGCCGCGCGTACGGGCCAAAGGTCAAGCCTTGTCGTCTGTCCTCAGTCGGAACCACCAGAGCCATCACTGCTAGAGCCTGCTGAGCGCCGCCGCCTGATTTCGATCCAGTCCGTCACCGCTGCATCACCGTCGCTCTGTCATCGTTTACTCAGCCCAGACGACACAAGAAGCCACACCATCAAAATCGTAAAATCCACCATGACCGCCTGGGATTAAAGCACAAAACACAAGTGGCACGATTAATAACAGAAACAGTCGCCTAAGCCTAAGCCATCGATCCGTCCTCTAAAAAGTGACTCACCGGGAATTCGAGTCGGAACAGGGCCCGAAACCAAATCAAAATTCAATCGGCCACAAATTTTCACGGCCAAGCCGCAGCCCGAAGCCACCAATTCCACCGGGGCCACATTGACGAGTCCAATGAGAAGGAAATTGACCAGCTGTTTGCTGAAATTTGAGAAAGAGAAGGTTTCGCCCGGTCGGAGCCCCGCCGTTTTGCCGTTTTGCCGATTTCCAGTTTTCCTGGGTCGATGATGGAGGAAATTTCGCCGCCAGGACCCGAACACCACCGCCCGAATTTTTGGCGCCTTCACCGTCGAATTGTCGTTGCTTCACTACCGGTCTCCATCGCCGCCGACTATGACGCCTGGTCCGCTCAACACCACTGCCGTCAGAGAAGGTGGAGAAGGGCGTCGCCTCGCCGGTTGCTACCTGATGCCGCCATAGTTCAGTAGCCGAATTTCTACCACCTGTGCGCTGCCGATTCACGGACGCCGTCGACAGAGGGTACTTGGCCGATTGGAGAAGAAGCTGGGAAAAAGGGGATTTTGACGAGGTTTCATGAAATCGTTTGATTAGGGGCTTAAGCAATTAGTTGAATTTGGGCTTGTTGTCTTGATTTGGGAATTTGATTTGGAAAAAGGAGAGACGGACGAGATTGTGAAAAATAGAGCTGGGTTTGATTTTCTACACCAACAACCTTCTGGATTTTACCAATTAGCCCCAACAACTTTTAATCCTCTTCGATTGAGTCCCCAATTTACCCAAACTCCATATTCAGCCCCTGAACTTACAAGAGATTCCATTCCAGCCTATAGACATTTCAAATTATCTTCTTTCCACCCTCCAGCTTCAAAAACTGTACAAAAACAACCTCTTTGACTTTACTTCAAGGTTTGATCGATACTAATTTCAATTATTCATATTTTAAGTTTTAAAATCCTTATTTCATAAAATAAGTTAAATTATATTTTCACGTAGGAGCATTGATTTTGAGACTTATAATTTGCAACACGACCATCTGCATATTTCAAACGTCAGTTTAAAGGTAGGGATAACTAAAACCTTTTTATTTACAGTTCATATTTAAATGCGTATTATTTTAGCCTATGTTGATGATTGTATAACCCAGAGGTGGCAATTTTCGTCACAAATTATGTGCACATAGTCATGCACCCCGGAGAGTTTTTAAAAATTATCGCATGACCCAGAGATAGAGGTGCAGCAATGCACAAYAGAGGTACAATTATTGTACAATAGAGGTGTAATTTATTACACAACAGAGATATGATTGTCCAGAACTATGATATTATGCAATTATTATGAACTGTACTCCCTACTGAGCGAGTTGAAAACTCATCCCTTTTTAAATTATATTTTTCAGGTCATGTGAAATCGGAGCGGAAGCGTGGTGATGACGATGATAGTAAAGTTACGATTTAAAGCCTTGAGAATTTATTTATATTTCAAACTTGATCAATTAGACGTATTTGAGTTTATTATTTTCTCAAAGATTAACTATTAAATATTAGATTAATTTGAATACTATTTATGAAACTTCATTATTAATATTATTATTATTATTATCAATATTATTATTATTAGTTTTTATTAAAGTCAAGTGATATTAGATTTATTTATTTTCTTGAAGAGATACGAGTTAACTTTATTTGAATAAAGTTGTTTGATTTAATTGATGTTTGTTTATTTTTAAATTAACTGAAAGTATTAAAAAAAGTAACGTCCCTCATATTACTTTTATTAAAATGTAACTGCTTCCGCTTGTGTTTCCGTTATGAAAAACTGGGATGTTACAAATATAAAATAGTTAATTAATAAATTTGAAGATTAAATATCTATTTTTAATAAATTAGAAGATTAAATATCTATTTTTAATAAGTTTTAAGATTAAATATGTATTTTTACCAAAGTTCTAAATTATTTATGTGACCCAAAACCTCCTTTTTTTTCTTTTTTTTTAAGATATATAAATATTTTTATTTAAAAATATATACTTTAGTGGAATTTTTAGTTTTAATTAATAGTGCGTCAAATATATCTACAATGATTTATTAGGTAATGATAATTTGGTAAATATAAAATTATAATAATATTATTTAATTTAGAAATTAGAGATACCAATTGATACAAACCAAAGTACACATGGTTTCAATAATTTTCTATTGGTGAAATGTGACTAAAAGTCATAGTAGAAAAATATGGATACCGGTATCATTCGACACCATTAATAATTTGTAATTCGGTTCAATTTTATTCGGGAATTAAATAATTACAAACATGGAAAATAATTGCATCGATTTTTTTGTTTTTATTAAATTATTTATCTAATATATATTATAATATTTTATAAACAAAATAAAAGACAGCATTATTATAAATTAAATAGAAAAATCATTGAAGAAGCTAAATTAGCTAATATATTCTAAAATTGAATTTTAGAAAATTATTAAATAAATCTAAGAAATATATATATATGTATATATATATATTTTAAAACCTTAAAAAGATAATATCTCGATTAGGTTATATACATCACTCAACTAAGGATCAGTTTTTTCTTATTTATTTGTTTGTTTTTGATTTTTTTTAAAAATTATTTTATATATTCTACTATTTTTTATATTAAGGAAACAATTAGTTCGACCATTTTTTATTTTAGGATTAGCTAACAATTATATTCTACAATTTTTTATATTCTACCATTTTTTTATATATATCATTTTGTTTTTGACTTTTATGTTATGTTTTTTGTTATTAAATATATTAAGTAATTATTCATAATTAAATATTTGTTCTAACATCATTTAACTTTCTTTATAATTTTTAAAGACTTACAATTGTTATTCTATAATATTTTTAAGTTTTTTACTTTTCATATTAATATTTTTAATAACAAAAGAAACTCATATATCTTTTTCTAGAAAACATACAGTTATTATAAATAAATATACACTTTATTGATAAACTCTAAATATAAATTATAACATTTTATATTTTGATTTTATAAAATCATACGAATAAATTTAATATTATGAAAATTTGAGAGAAAAAAACTCAAAAATAAATAAATAAATCAGAATATAACAAAATAAAATAAAAAATCCATAATATAATATAAATAAACTTTAAAAACTTGTAATTAAATTATAAATAAGTATTAAATACATCTAGAAAATCAATATAAAAAATAAAATATAAAAAATAATACATAATGAAAACTATAACACCATCATACTAATTGTATTGCTCTCTAGCCTATTTGTTGATTATTAGTTTTATTAACGACCATTTATAATATTTTTATTTCTTTATTCATAACTTTATTTTATTTTGAAAATTGTTTAAAATAAAAAATATTAAATAATATTAAATAATTATTCTAACAGTGATCTAGTTTTAAATCGCCTCATGTGTGGAGAATATTCCATCCCAGATCGTTTAAAATCTTTTGAGATTAATTTTCTTATGAACCGCCTCCTCTGATATCCAACGGGATGCCCAATGCACTAAAACTGAAAACTCGTATACTACGTGTATTGTGTTCACTCCAAAAATATGTTAGGTATTTTTAACGAAAAACAAATATACTACATAAACATAATAGTAATTATCCTATAAAGAAATTATATTATTCATAGTAAATTATGAGATAAAAAAGAAGTAATTACTCTTATATAATTATTTGGTGTAAGAATAAAAYCAAAACTATTGAGGGAATAACAAAAAYAAATTATAAATCATCAAATCTTTATARTAAAATATTTTTAAATTTATGACAAAATAATTATTTATGGACATTTATATCTAGTAATTTATGACTAATTACTACCAGTTGATTTCTTTGACTTGATTAATTMAAACATAAATAAYTTATTACTCTTAGTTTTATTATTAACTTTTAAGCTTAATATATATAATTAAAACTCTTATTTCATGTATTTTTTTTCATATTTCTGAAATAATTGATTTAGATGTAATTATAACTAGTCATATATTTATCTGATTAAATATGTTATGAATTTCTTTAGTTGGGTAATTTTATGGTTAGATACTCATTGCACTTGCATGTGGTTAGGTATTCTCACAAAAAAAAATAAAAATTGCATCGTATATTTTGTCATTTGACTATCATTTGTAATTGCATAATTTTTACTTAAAAATCATATTAACATTTTTAATAACAAAAGAAAGTCAGGTTTTTTTTTATAGAAAACATACAGTGATTTTAAATAAATATAAGTTTTATTGGTAAACTCTAAATATAAATTATAATATTTTTATATATTGATTTTATAAAATCATATGAATAAAATTAATCTTATAACAAATTTGAGAGAAAAAAACTAAAAAAAATCAAAATATAATAAAATTAAATTAAAAATTCATAAAATAATTTAAATAAACTTTAAAAAGTTATAATTAAATTATAAATAAGTATTAAATAATTCTAAGAAAAATAAACCAAAATAAAATAAAAACACAAAATTAAACTTATAACTCCATCATACTAATTGTATTGAGCTCTCGCCTATATGTAGGTTTTAACTTTTATTGACACGTGTCGAAGTCCTCGATCCGCTTCTGACGTGTCGGCTTCTAGAGCATCCCGAATCTACAAGATTTCTTGGTTCGGACAACCTGTAGGTTTTGTATAAGAATTATGTATTGCAAGAATTAAATAAAGAGGGTCTCCTAGTGTAGTGTTTATAAAGTCTTCCTCTAACCTATAGGTTTGATGTCCAAATCCCCTTTGTTTATATATTTGTTTGCTTCTTTTTTATTTTCAAATATTTTCTTTTCAGTTTATTACCAAGAAAAAAAATTCTAAATATTTTCTATTATGTTTTTTTATTAAATATATTAAGTAATTACTCATGTAAAATATATATTTTATATATTCATTTAACTAACTTTATATTATTTTAAATACATTTTTTGTGACCCAATATTTTATTTTTTAATACATTTTTTTATTCGTTTTGTTTATTTAGTAGTTTTCTTTATTTTATAACATTCATTTTTTTCCTTTTATGGTTTTTGAAATAATTATTTAGCAATTAATCAAAATTTTTTATATTTTTTACCATTTTAAAAGTATTTTGAGATTTATTTTAGTATACTTAATTAATTTATGTTATTTTTTTTATTTTTCAAAAAATATTAAGTTATGATGAAATATTTATTTAAATTACTTTATAATTTTTAATTACTTATATTAATAGTCTATAACATTTTAAGTCTTTTTTTTTTCAAATTTATAAAATAATTATATGTATTTAAATTATAAAGTATTATATATTTTCTGGTTTCAAGCTTCGAGATTTATTTAGTATTATATTATAATATTTTATATTTCGATATTTTTTTTTATTCATTTTATAATTTATTGAATATTTATTTAGAAAAAAACCTTTTTTTAAAAATGGCTACATAATTTAACTTTTCTAATTCATTTATATCATTTTCAATATTCTTTTTTTTTTTCAGATTTCTTAAATAGCTTTTTCCGAGTTTATTAAACATCTTTTTCAAATTTATCATAATTAAAATAATTTCTAAAAGAATAAATATAATACTCAAAGAAAATTATGAAATTACATAAGTAAAATATATAACTTATAATTATTTCTTATTTAATCACAATTTATTTTTTTATCTAATTTATAAAATTATTTTGGATTTAGTTTATAATATTTAATAAATCTAAGTTATGTTTTTTATTTATAAATATATTAAATATTCATGATTGAATATTTATTTAACCTAAATTATAAAATTTAAATGACTTATATTGTGTTTTTTTTTTCATAATTTTTTATAATATTTATGTTATGTTTTGTAATTTTTTAATTATACTACGTAATTATTCATGATTAAATATTTGTTTTTCTATATGTATTTAAATTACTTTATATTTTTTTACAACATATATTATTATTCTATAAAATTTTAAGATTTGATTTGTTAAATTTATTAAATAATTATATAGAATATTTATTTAAAAGTTAATCACACATTATTATATTTTTATAGAATCAAAATATTATAGAATATTTATTTATTTATTTACATTTATTTAACTTATTTTATAAATTAAGGACTTCAATTATTATTCTATAATATTCTTAAGTTTCTTTTATTTTAAAGATTTATTAAAAAATTATATTATTTCAACAATAGTATATTATACAATTTTTATGATTTTAAAATTTTATATTTTTATAATATTATATTATAATATTGTATAAACAAAATAAAACCAGTAGTAATATAAATTAAATAGAAAATTCTTATAAGAGTTTAAATTAGCTAATAAATTCTAAAATTGAATTATGGTAAATTATTAAATAAGTTTAAGAAACAAATATATATATATCATAAAATATTTTAAAACCACACAAAGCTATATCTCTATTAGGTCATCACTCAGTTAAGGATCAGTTTTTTTTTAATTTTAAGTATTTTATATATCCTACCATTTTTCAGATTAGGAAACAATTAATTCGAATTAAGTTTTAATTAAATATAATATTATTGATTTCAATTTTTTATTATTTAGTTTTTCATTTTCAGTTTAAAATATATCAATAACTTTCTAGAATTAGTTTTTATATATATAAATAATATAATCTATAATAATTAATGATTTAAATAATAATTTCTTTAATATTTATATTTCTCAAAATTTTATAATAAGTGTTTAGAATTTATCTATAGTTCAATAATATTTTTAATTAGTTTCAAGATATTTGCTGATACTATTGGAAATGTAAATTCAGAAGTAAAATATATATAATATTATTAAATTTATAATAGTTATTTAATAAACTTGAAGATTAAATAAGTATTATTAATTCATAAAAACTACAAAACAATTAGGTCATATACATTACTCAGCTGAGGATTTTTTTTAATATTTATATACCATATTTCAGATTTAAGAAATAATTAATTTGAATTTAATTTTAATTAAATATAATCTTATTGATTTAAGTTTCTTTGATTTTTTATTTTTTCGTTTTTAGTTTTAAATATATAAATAACTTTATAGAATATATTTAAATATTTTATTTTATAATAATTAAAAATTTATAAAATCACATAAGTATAATATATCATAATTATTTCAAAGTTAATCACAATTTATTTTTTTATATAGTTTAAAATTATTTTGAGATTTAATTTATAATATTTAATAAAATATACGTCATGTTTTTTTTAAAATATATTAATTGTTCATGAATAAATATTATTTAACCTAACTTATAAAACTCAGATGAATTATATTGTTCATTTATTTTATTTGTTTTCAATTTTATTAAATAATTATATAAAGTTTAAAAATATTATTTTATATATTTTTTATGAATTCAAGTTTTGAATCTTGTTTAGTATTATATTATAACTTTTATAATTTTTTTTCATTTATTATTATTTTTTGCGTATTATAATTTATTAAATAGTTCTTTACAGTTTTTTTTTTATATATTTATGTAAAGGTTATGTAGTAGTTTTAATTTATTTAAGGGTAAGAGCTATGATGCACAAACACTCCA
>BMAC01000310.1:776844-790196 GCA_014905375.1 Phtheirospermum japonicum
ATGTAAAACATACAACACCCGAGTGTCACATGTAATAATATGATATAAAAAATTAAAAATTATAAGACACTGAATTCTATTAAAAATATCGTATATCTAACTTGTAGTATATGTAATATTATTTTATATTTCTTTTCTTTTTTATATGCAAGACATTAATTTGTTCATATAGATATATAATATATTTATCAATGCATTTTATTGTAATTAGATAAGAAGATTTAGAATATATTTAATATTTATTTTTCTAGGTGTAATAATTTATTATTATTTATTTTTGTTGTTGTTGTTGTTTCTCTCTCTCTCTCTCTCTCTCTTACATTATATTAGAATTAGATATCCAAATTTAAGTTATATATTTTATATTTATTTCCCTTTTGTAATAATTTTCATAACTCGTATTTTTCTTAAATATAATATTTAAAATTTTAAAATAAACTTATTTCAACTTTTATTATGAATAAAAATTAATTCAACTTATATAGATTTTTTATAATTATATATGGTTTTTTTAGTTTTTTTTTATATTAGTATAATAAAAGTAAGATTTTGAATTAGACAAAATATGATAAAGAAAATATTGAATTAGGTAACATATAGTAAAAGAAAAATATTAAATAAGAAAAAATATAATGATAGAAAAATATTAAATTAGGTAAAAATATATAAAAGAAAAATATTAAATTAGGTAAATATTAGGTTCGGTTACAAAAAACAACAAAAATTTTTTCAAAACTAACAAAGAATGGGAGCCGACAAATAGGATAGGAGCGTCGTGGATGCAACCAATTCAACGACCATCAGTAACTTTAATACATTAGTCTACACATGATTTCCTCTGCCAATTCTACAAGAATCATTAAAACAAATTTTTTATTGAATTCACTTGCTAATTTCAAAATTTCTTTTGAAGTGAAAATTCAGTATAGAATAAATCTCATGAAAGCCCAATTTTATTAGAGAAACCGAATCAAAAAAAAGTAAAAAGAAAATTGAACGGGGACAAAAAGTCCGAGCAAAGATTGACTTTAATACTGAAAGAGGAAGAGGAAGATGAGAGAATGAGAAAATGGAACTTATTTGGTGTGTACACATGACTACTGAAGTTTGTGGCAATACTATTTGTTTTATTGCACTCTAATATTTAAATTCATAGGTTTAGTCAATGCTATCCTCAACTAGTCATGCAAGTATCAATAATCCTTGATTAGATTCTTGGCAAACACCTGTGTTTATATTGATGGGTCATGAGTTGTTAGGCCATCTGATACGATATTATAATGTATTTATTTTTATACTATAATATATTAGTTTTTGTATTTGAAAGTATTGATTTTTCATAAATCTCTGACCCGTACTATAATGTATTTGTTTTTATACTATGATGTATTGGTTTTTCACTATAATGTGTTGACTTTTTTTACCATGATTGATACGACATCAAATATTCACATCAACAACATGTAGGTATTTCTGGTAAAGCGACCTCATTCCCTAAAAGGTGCAATCTTTCTAGGGGTTGCGCGAGCTGTTTTTTAAGGTAGTGACGATGTATAGGAGTTGCGAGCTCTTATGCGAGGTGTCGACCTATTATGATCCAAATACTATTATGCTACCTCGGCGCTGAGTAGTAGCTCGGCGTTGAGGGCTTGGTCTCGTGATTTATGGGCCTTCTCAGGCTAATACAAGATATTATATGCGGTCCCGACGGACTGAATTTATGAACAGGCCCAGAGGCCTATGAATATGAATAGACTCAGCGGCCTATGGGTATTCTGGTAATTCAATGAGTATTATTTTATATGGGAAGTTAGCATACAGGAGAAATTCTAATTTTAAATCGGCCGCTATTTATGGTATTACAATTATAGTAGGAAAGGGAAACCCTAGATTGAGACTACTTTTCTTATTATAAATAGAGGACTCCGGCCTTACTTTTCTCTTTAACTTGGTTTCATATCCTACGTGTTAAGCATATCTTGAGATCTCTCTCACTTAAAAAGGCTCTCGCCTATTTCTAAGCCCTAATCTAACTTAGGCATTGAAGAGCCTACGCCGGGCCATCACCTTGGCTGGATTTTATTTTGCAGGATCTATCAGGTCACCAGGAGCCTCTTAGAGATCAATCAGGTCGCTGCACGTACATTGAAGGTTTTTTAGGTCGCTGACTTCATCTTTGAGGTCAGTACCCATATTCTTGAGGCATCAATCTTTTTAGTCGCATCAATAATGTATTGGTATGAAATATTTGTTTAACGAATAATTCGTTAGTTCAGACTAACAAAAGTGCTGCCCTATATTCTCTCACTTATTCTCAATTTCTTATTCGTTTTAGGAAAAAATTCATTTAGAAATATGGAGTTTATATTGCTTTCATTTAAAAATCATTTATGTTGTGTTGTCTTTTCCAACTAATAATTAAGCAAGTTAATTAGTCTTCCATAAATAATCAAACTTTAGTAATTAGCGATTAAATTAAGCCAAAGGCGGAGCCAAATCTCTACTAGTCTGCGCCTAGATTTTTTTTTTAATAATATATGATACTATGGTAAATATCTAAAATATTGGATGATTCTCAAGGTAAGAAGAAAAAAAACTTGAAGAAAATATTGACGTACATTTGCTCATTAGATGTTAATTCACAAAAGGTTTGTATTGTTCAACTTATTAAGCCTAAATCTTCATTAATATATAGCACAACGGGGTTAATTTATTAGGTGCACCCTGTAAAAATTTATTATAATTCAATTATACATGATAATATATGACAGTTATATATGAAGATATATGCTAGTTATATATGATGATATGTGTAAGTTATATATGATGATATATGATAGAAATTTAGAATTTAGAGTTTAATATTCAATTCCAGGGATTAGTTTATAATTTTAGGGATTAATTTTACATTTTTAAGGTTTAGTTTTTCGTTTTAGATTTTTCTTTTTTTAATTTTAGAATTTTAATATATTAAATTACAGGTGCACCTTGCAAGGTCCACCCAGGTGTGCAGTATAATGACTGCGCAGTGGGTTATAATCTATATTCGTACATCCAAAAGTATGGGTGATCATGGATATTAGAAAAACGCCGCAACTCACTTTTTTTATCGGTTTATGATTAAAATTGAGGCTTGCAAAATTAAAATAATTGCAATATTTATCGCATTATTGATGTGGTTAAGATTCTCAATATAAAAAAAAAAACGTCAAAACCCGTACTCCACATTTATAAGAAAAGATAGGAAAACTCTACGATGCCTTTAAAGATACCATGCCCCCCACCTCCCTTGCATTCACAACCATAGTTCTCTTAATCTAAAAAGCCTAAAATTAATCTAATGATCCATGTTAAATCCCACGAAGTGAAAAATGGTGCCGTGAAAGCACCTTAGAAGTTCCCGAAAAGATAATATACAGTGTTCCTCATTTTCATAAACTTAATAGTTAATATCAATGATAAGTTTAGATTTGTACTTTGTATTTTAAACAAAATTCATGCAAAACAAAATGTATCTACATAGTTTCTTTATTTACATTAAAATATATTATGTTTTGCTTCAAAATAAAATATTATAATGCATTACATTTTGAGTGTAAGTGAAATGAAAAGAGGGTGTAATACGATTTGATACTCACTCCGTCAAACAAAAATAATACATATTTACTTTCACAATAATTAAAAAAAGTAGTTAGTACGATTGAAACTTTAGTTTTTATCTACAATTTTCAATTATATTACTTCTTTCATCAATAATAACTCATTAATTCTTGAAAACAATGTACATTAAATAGGTACACATAAATAAATGCATGAAAAAATTATGAAAAATGTGCTATGATGACTAAAAAGCTACTCTATAAGAGTCTCGACAAGTGCGCCGGTCGTTTATAGTGTATAGCTCTAGAGCACCGGATATCGTTCTCACCAGGATTGTGATTATTAGTACTAACTGTCTTTTTATTATTTAATCTACCAAATAAAAAATTATTTTAATAATCTATTTAACTAAAAATACGTAAATAAACTAAACAAGTGCCGAAAAGTTAGAAGTTGTTTTTGAAAAATAAATATGTGAGAGGGATGTGTTTGAATGTAGAATCCCCCTAAATTCACTTTGTAATTGTATCCAAATAAATCATCATAATCCCTTAAGTACTGCTAAACCCTTATATTATTTCACGCTTTCAAAAATCGTAAAAGTTCTCTATTTTAATTAAAACCTCGAGTTTTGAGTGAATTAATCCTAACCTCGAGTTGGTTAACTGGAATATCTTCCTAATTAAAACCCCCAAGATAGCAATGCGAGTAATTGAATTTCCCTATTAGGTTTCACCCTAATCCGAAGGATTTATGCCGTCCTATATCTAGGATTGCATGCAACTCCTTCTACTTGTGTGTGTTCTTACTCTACTTTGCTTCGTTTTATTAAAAGTAAAGAACAAACCAAAATCAATAAAACAAAATTATCGAGTTGAGAAAATTGATAAAAAAAAACACACGCAAATCGAATGAAAATCGTAAGACAATATAAATCAACCAATACCTAATCACAAGTTAAATTTAGGGTTCATCTAAATCCACACACATAACAAGTTTAGTTCATGCTTTAATTGAAATCAAAAGAAGTGTAAAACGATAAATCCAAGAAAGGATAAATCATTGTTTACAATTTTTAGTTTTCAAACCAAAGAAAAAATTACTTCCCTAGTGAATTTTCGAAGTATGTGTGAGGTTTTCTTCAAGAACTTTTTCAATCTCTTCTCTTGTTTCTTGCTTGTTGTTGTAATTTTCTAACCTCCAAAATTGTGTTAAAAAAACATCCCTGGGATCTTACTTATAGTTCCCAAAGTGTTTTTCTTAATAGTCCTTCGAACAATGGAGAAAATGTGGCCCAAAACTATAAAATCGCACTATTCGGTCAGAAACATGGCCAGCAAGACAAAAACACGACAAAAATAGCAAAAACACGGCCTGATCATGTTTTCTAAAATTGGCCATCCGGTAAAAAACACAGTCATGTTTAAAAACACGGTCAGGCTATATTCCGCTTGTCCTCCTCTTTTTTAGTATTTCCTTTGCGCTATGAAACATGTGCGTGTTTTAAAACACGCCCAGGGCATGTTTTCCTTGATTTATAAATATTTTAACTCCATTTGTGCATTTTTACTTCTCGTTTCTCTCCCTTGACTCGTGCTCTTTTATACATGACTATCATACTCTATAAATTCACCCAAATTTGCTCCTCCTCAACGTTCCTATACAAATACAACCCAAGAGTGAAAAGAACAAGAAACATCATAATAACCACCAAAAGACACAAAAAGCACTCTATATTAAATACATAAAAACTACTAAAAGCATGCATGAAGTGATGATTATCAAACTACCCCCAACTTAGATGTTTGCTTGTTCTCGAGAAAAATTATCTAAAATCGAAGAAAACAAAACGACAACCTAAAGGGAGACCACATCCTCAACAACTACAATCACTTCATTAACCATCAAGCCTAAGTAAGTAAATAATAATTTAAATAATTAAATGATAATAATAATAACAAATGAAAACTATAAAACTAACACAACAAGTCAGTTCTCAATAATCGAGTTAACGAACAACGAAGTGAACCAACGAAGTTGAAAGGCATGGATACCAAGAGATAAGGGGTTGTAATGGGGCTAGGGTGGAAAATGTGTAAAGGGAATTGATATAAATTTAAAGAATCAAAGAAACACACAAAGACACCTTCCAAAATAAAAATAAAAATAAATATTAAATGCAAATTATATAAAAAAATAATATTAACGGGTTAAACACTAAGCGAAACCCAATTATCCAAGAACTAATAGATACATAACACATCTATCACTTATTGTTTATTCTAAAAGAAATTCATAATAGGTTTTTTTCCCCTTTTTTTCATTTTTTTTCTTCTTTCTTTTTTTCATTTTTTTTTTCCGAATGAAAATGAAAATTACATGTAACTGGAGAACGAAATTGAGTCATCCACAAGACCAGCGGGAATACTCAACACTCTACTACAACGACCTAAGAAAAATAAAAATAAATAAAAAATCCTAAGAGAATACTAAACGACTCGCGCGACAACAAATACATAACCACGTGTGTATCTTCAATTCAAGGTTCAAATAGGGAAAATCAAAGAATGATTATTATGGCTTGTAATGCGGGTTTTAATCAAAGAAAAAGGCTTAGGTTCGAAATTGGTTTACTAATGGATAATGTAAGGTAGGTTTATGCAAGGAAAAGGCTAATAATAAAGGGCTTAATCCTACCCATATATGGCTTCCAAACATACGACGTGTATAACCGTGCAAGTTCTAAAATAACCAACAATGTGTGACATACTCACAAGCAATAAAAAGAAGCATAATTTGTAATGTATGCTCATAGGCTCAAATCTCACTAAAAATCGGGTTTACATGTTGAATCCCAATGTTGACCGTCTAGCGATTGCCAAGAAAACACTTGCTATTATATTATATGTACATATATATATAGATATAATATATATTGGTGTTTTTTTAGAAAGATATACTCTTATAAATATAAATATACTCAAAACTTTTCAAATTAACTTAGCAAAAGTATTGTGCGTCATACAAAGGGGATGTCTCCAAACTAAATATGCATAAACCTAAAACATTGAACATAAAATAAAATGACATAAAAGCACCACTAACTTAAAAGTTTACATTGTCCCCAATGTAAGAACCTAAAGTTGAACAATAAAACAAACGGACCAAATGACACATAATAGAAGAAAAATGAACAAATAAATAAAAAGAAACGAAATCACCTTTTCACTATGGTGGCAAAAGGTTTACGAGGTGGCCGAAGTTGGTGTTATAGAGCGCGTAATCGTGCGAGCATGGTAGCTTGATGAAAAACTCAACATCTCTCACCGACATTTGTCACAATACATCTCAATATGAATCAACCCACACAAACATCGAAGATATCACCAAAACTAACTTGTAAAAAATACTCCTAAAGAAAAAAAAATTACAAAAAGAATATAAAACATCGGGTTGCCTCCTAGTAAGCGCTTCTTCATAGTGAATTAGCTAGATTATCAATGGTAAGGTCTCACGTAGGCTCGCGCAAAGCCTTAAAGTCTAAATCTCTTGGGCTCTCCTCAACTCTCCCACCATGAAAATGCTTCAAATAATGCCCATTCACTTTGAAAATGTCATGGTCTTTGCTTGAAACCTCGATAGCCCCACAAGAAAACACCTTAGTCACAATAAATGGGATTTTCCATCTTGATCTCGACTTCACAGGGGACAAAAATAATCCAATGGAAGATAATAGCACCAATGGAAGATAAGCACCAAAGTGCCACCCGAATTTGAGCATTAATGTCGATTGATAGAAGACCGACGCCAATACTAATTAATACTACCAAATTAGAAATTGATCGAGCAACCCTCCCTAAAATCATCTTCTCCACCGCGCATCGTCGACCGGACTAACTCTGCTGGTGCACCGTCGACCAGACTAACTCCGCCTACGCACACCCCACTTTACAAACCCTCACCGCACTTTACTTTTAGACTATGCCCTCACCCCATTTTCCTCCTCTGAATCCTAGAAGCTCAACCTTGCGCGCCGCCACCTACTTCACCCCATCGCTCTAGCTCTTGTCAATAAACTGGTATTGGTAAGATTCATTATTTTTGGTTCAGTATTTAACTATAATATTTGAGTATTATTAATAATTAAGTTTTTTAGATAAATAAAATGATGATATTTAGGGATTGTGTTATAGTGTACAGGGTTCACTTTCTTTATATAATTATATGATTTCTATGTAGTTCGTGAAAAGAGGAGCTGAGCTCCAGATTTGATTTTGTGGTTTAGTATTTATGGAGTTGCATCAGATGAAGGTGATAACTAGATCGAGGGTTATATATATGGTACACGACAAAGTAGGTGGATGCGTTGGAGAGGGTTTATGTTGAGTGCCCAAAACCTAGCTCACTGCGCTGATATCAGCTGATATGTGAGTGCCCTATTCCTTTTAATCGATCTGAAGCAGATCGAAGTCTGGTTTCAAAACCTCAGGTAATAATGAATAATTGGGAAAATTGTTTTTTTGATACATTATGTTGTTCATTTTCTAATTTAGGACCAAGATATTGTCCACTATCAAAACACATACACGAAGTTGACAAAATCATCAAAAAAGGGTACAAAATTATCAAATTCGGCCTTGATGGCTGACATGGTAGGATCCAATGTTTACTTATCAATTTTCATTTAATTAAAATACAGAAAATTAAAAATTACGCATAAAATATCGAATATACCCCAGAAATTATTCAATTTGAAATTATTCAATTTTCATTTGTTTATCTACAGATTCCTTTTACCCAATTCATCCTCTCTATATGTATCCTTCACATTTCGTCTTCTTAATCTCTCACTAAATTCAGGAAAAAAAATCAATTGAAAAAAAATCATATGTTGATAAACCCTAATCTGAACCTGGGCTTTTCTCTCTCTAGCCACTGTTGATAAAATCCTAATCTGAGTTTGATATATATATATATATATATATATATATAATTGATTGTCCTGAATCTCCGTCTGAATATGCCGCACATCCCATTTCCACCACCACCACGGCGGCGGCGGCGGGAGGCGAGAGGAATTCCGAAGGGGTGCGTGGCGATCACGGTGGGGCAGGGGGCGGAGCAGCAGCGACTCGTGATCCCGGTGATGTACGTTAACCACCCGCTGTTCATGGATCTGCTGAAGGAGGCGGAGGAGGAGTACGGATTCGACCACAACGGTCCGATTAATCTGTTGGTTAGCTTAAATATAGAGGTGGATAAATAAATTTGCATTTCGCGGTCAGAGGGCCCCAAGGATTGGCCAAGGCGGAGACAGCACCTTATTTTGCGCATTACCTTGTTGATTGAGAGAATATGATGCCTTGCTTTCTCTCTCATTTTCCTTTTTTCTATTTTCTTTTTTAATTTGCAGTTGCAGCACATAATTAATATTCATTTTTAAATTAAACAAATCACTATCATTAAGATCTCTCAGGTCACGGGAATAATGAACGGCATCATCGCACTCGAACCATCTCTCCGCCCTCCAAAACCTCATGCACTTTGATTTATCTTCCAATAATCTCAGTGGCTCACTCCCAGAAAGCCTGAGCAATTTAACCCACTTGACAGGGACTCTGAATCTTTCTTTCAATTCATTTTCCGGTGAGATTCCGGCGAGCTTTCATCGGACGGGCCTGTGGGGAATAAGATATTAAGTAGTGGGTCGGTTACAGTTTCCGTGATTTCAGGGGTTTCATTTGTGGTTGTGAAGTGGGCTAAACAAACTAAAATTAGATAATTTCTCGGGTTATATCATGTATTTTAGATTAAATAAAAATTAATAATTAAATATTGAATCCTGTCATGTGATCGGATAATTTTGTAACTTTTTTGATGATTTTGCCAACTTCGTGTATGTGTTTTGATAGTGGACAATATTTTGGTCCTAAATTGGAAAGCGGACAAGATAATGGACAAAAAAAAAAAACAATTTTCCCATGAATAATTATACCAATTCCAACACTTTTTTGACTGTCTTCTAAAAGAATTCATTTTTTGGGCATTATTATTTTTATTTGTGTATCTTATCTAGAATTTAAAATATTATTTTAATGAAAAGAAGTTCTGGGGTTTTGATAAATGTTTGTTCTTGTCATGATATTTCATGAATTTGGGTGTACTTAAAATTTATTGCAAGTGATATTGAGATGGATAATTTAAAAAATCTTGGAACGTTATTGGTATTTTCTGTGTAGGATAGATATTTAATTCAATTTAGCTTATAAATAAATGTAGGTGTCGAGAAAAGCAGCAAAAATTAAGACCATCACTTAATATATGAAAGTAGTCTTTTTCACGTTTAAACCGCCACATAATTAGTTAAGGTGCGCGAGGAAATTAACAAGCGAATGGGGATCGACAAGAAGGGGATGAGTTGGAAGATGAGGCAGTGGTGGCTGATGCAGAGCTTGAGCATAGCAGTGGGGATGTTGATATAGCAGTTGAAGGATGGGGGACTCTCGATATCGAGACCAACGATGAGGAGGGGAAAAGTGTGGCGGTGGATGAACTAAAAAATTCAAAATCTAAAGGTACGATCTACTTTCAATTTTCTTTTATGTTTATTGATTTACTGCGTGTGTTAAGACCTTAGGCTTATGTTTCTTACTCTAGAACTGGCCTCTGGCATGGAGGTCAGATTAGTAAGCCAAGTGTCATGGAAAAAAAAACATAAGCCATGGTTAATGTACTATCAGATTATGTCAAGCAGCGATTTTAGAAATCGAGGCGATGATGTTTGTTTAAAAGATGATCAGGCACAAAATACCATGTAAGTTGTGTTTTTTCTTTCTTAAGTATTCCAATCAATTTTGAAGAGTAAGGTTTTTGTGGTGTAGTATAGATAAGGGTTCATATGGCTAGATATTATTGGAAGTCGATTGAATTGTGGGAATCAATGAGTTTCTAGCTTGCGAAATTAAAGGGAAACGAAAAATAAACGAAAAACTACGACTATAAATGAATAACTATGAGAATCTACGAAAATTAAAACAAGTATTTCGAATGCCTCATGTGTGTGCCATATTGAAATTGCAACCAATAATCAAAATAAACAATAAAAATCAAAGAAACAAAAAGGTACAAGTATGAAAACCTAAGGTACAACTATGTCTACAAAAATCAAAAGCACCAATAGAAAAATCAATAAAAGTTGATGTGAAAGTTAAAAACTTTTCGAATAATAACTAGAAACAAAGAGTAGATCTAGGATTTAACATAAAACCATGCATAAAAATAAAATTCAAAATAAAGAATATAAAATACTTAAAATAAAAACGATCAAGGACCCATCTATGATCAAGGTGTGTCACCCACCTAGATTTCATAAACCAAATCACAAATTTAACAACAAATCTAAGAGTTAAGGTACAATGCATAAATTGAAGAACAAGCAAGAAATTGAAGAATAATGAAGAAAATTAAGGAAACTTGCTTGAATTAAGAAAGAGAATCCAGAAACTTGAATGAAATTACAATCTAAATTAAAATCTAAGTGATGACTTGAATTCTACTTGAGCTTACAGATCCAAGGAAAAGTTTGAAATTAAATCTAAGAACTAGAGAAAGAGATTAAATCCCCAAACCCATGCAAGAGTTGGGAGGAGAGTGTGATTGATCAATTAGCTAATGAGAGATGTCCTATTTATACTAGGTTTAGTTGGGGGTAAATGGGTCAAATAAGCCTTAAAAACTTGGACTTCCCATGTTTGACCCGAAGTGGCTTTGCTAGCCACTTGACTAAGCTTTTGGCATGGGTTGGCTCGATTTGTCTCAAGGCAAGGCGTGGCTGGGCAGTTATGGCCGGAAGGTGGGCACAGGCCTCGGCAGGCGCTAGGCGGATGGCTGTCGGTGTGTCTCGGCAGGAGATGCACGGGCATGGGCGCGCGGCGCTGGTGAGCGCAGGTGCTGTCTGGCGCGCGCGGGGTCTGGCGCTGGCATGCACTACCATGCATTGGGCGGCGAGCGGTCTCGGCAGGTGCTGGCGGGCGTGTGCGGGCGTGGTCGGCAGGCACGTGTGAACGTCTCGGTAGCGCTCGGCAGGCACGGGGCTGTGCGCGACTGTGTGGGGCTGGCTTGCCTTGGCGCGTGGCAGCTTGCGCCAAAGTCCGATTGGCGAATCTTAGCGTGACTTGGCACGTCTTGACAATCATTCAAGAATGTTTTGACGTTTTAGAGCTAGTTCGTGGCGCAGATTTTGACGCATCTTGGCACGTCTTGGCCTGCCCAAACTCACTTGGCTCAAGCTAAGGTGAGGCCAAGGGACAACTTCACCTTCTTTTTCGATTTCTTATCATAATCTAGCAAAAATCACGCCCATCCACAAATTAATTGAAATCATTTAACCAAATCAAGTATAAAATCAAAAAGAAACACGAAAAATAAAAAAACGAGAAAACAACCTAATATCCTAACGAAACTCGACTCAAAACCACTATAAACGACACTAAACCCTAATTAAAAATACGAGAAAAATACCACAATTACATGCAAAACAATTTAAGTTTATATACATAAAAATGTCTTTTAATATTGAATTAAAGAAGATGCATGTTCAGGTGTTTTTATAGTATATATTTAGAAAATTTGAGTTTTTTAAAAGATCAATCAAATTAAAATAGAAAGTATGTTACTAGAAGAAATGGCTTAATTTTTAAATGCTTATAAATTCTCGTATGTGTTTTATTTGTGCTGCACAGAAAAAGGGCTCAAAGGTCAAAAAACATTGAGTCTTAGAATTCACTAGATTATGACCCACGCTTCGCTGCGGGGTGAATAAAAATTTTGAAAATTAATTAATGTAATCGTGGTTAATTACAAACAAATTTAATCATCTTTTAGAATCACAAATACCATACCAACTTGATATTGTGTTTTACAAATTGAACCCTTGAAAGAGGCATGCGTACTTTTCAAATGACATAAAATTTTTATAATTAGGATAAATCTAGGGTGGGTTTTGCAATTATTCCATTGAATATTAATTAATGTAATCGTGGTTAATTACAAACAAATTTAATCATCTTTTAGAATCACAACCAATCCAAATGAAGCCTTAGGTAAGTGCTCATATGTACACTCAAATCGATGCTTGAACTTCTTGTGATAATCCCTGTAACCATTAACATTGGAGCTAATAAGTATTGACATTGGAGCTAATAAATATTGAGAACAAATTTGAGTTGTGCAGGAATAGTTTAAAAAAGGAAGTTAAGAAATTTATCTCAAGCGCTATCACCAATGCCAACTCCTAACGTGTTATCTAATTGGTCGAAAACCTGAGCCTCGGGCGAATTCGAAAATACGYATAGAARTTCTACTCACATCAACCGTCTACCATAATAGTCACTTATCAGATTATTTTTGTGTCACAAATGGATGTTAGAAACATAGAAAGCATAGGTCACTAAATATCACTCTACATAATGGTGGTTTCCTTAGGACGGAAAKAATAAAAGAAAGTGTATCTGGTGAAGAAAAATGAGCAGAAACRTGACTTGATTATAATAGATGAGAAAAAGATATAATTGAAAACATAATAACTCAGGCCASTTTTTACCTTWAAAAAAYACCATTTCAACTTGTCTCATGGCAAGGTCGGCAGCGCTGGGGGACAGAGTCATAAAACTGAAACAACTCAAAATATAAATATTAATATAAAACTCACCTATACATTTTCCTCTTTCTTAACAAASAMMMMAMWMAWMAAA
>BMAC01000310.1:790201-853400 GCA_014905375.1 Phtheirospermum japonicum
CRMMAMAMCACCAMCAMCAACAAAAAAAAATATCATACCACATACACAATTACTCCCTAAAGAAAATATACAAATGGACAACCACAATTCAAAACTAATTGAGAGACAGGCTAATGATTATATTCAAGTACCCTGCAGTAATCATAAACTTTAAAAAAAATATTTCCTTAAATTAAATAACACATATAAAAAACAATTGAAAATCCCATTGCAAACAATGACAAATTGAGAGAAACCAACCAATAATTTCTAAAGTTAACCAACACAAATAATTAATTGAGTACTATGCGTTTTAAATACCGAGAAAAAGCAAACAAACAAAAAAGATGACAAATAAAGAGGGAAGAATTACCTGGAACAAATTAGTAATTCCACCACTAACCCAAAACAAATAATAAGGGCAATGTTCGAGTAAAAAAATCCACAAAAAACAAAAGGAGAACATTAAAATATGAACCTTGATGTTTATCCTTTACCTTCTCCAGTGAGAGCGCCAAACCATCTGAGCCTTCCAATATTGAGGTTTTTCTACCTTCAGAAAAAAAAAAACTCTAGAAATTTAATAGAATATAGAAAAAAAAAGCCTATAAAAACCAAATCGTGAGAGCGAAGAATAAATGGTTTTTTGTACGTTTCTGCAAGAAATCAAAAAACATAAAGAGGAAGAGAGAGCAAAGACCAAGAAATATTGAGAAGAAAGCAAGACCTTGTAAAAAAAATATCAATTTCTTTAATTTTTTGTAATTTTCAGCAAACAAAAAATTACAAAAAAATCAGCCACCCCCATTCTCTCTTTGACACCTTGGTCRTCGGTCACCACCATCATCCGGCGATATTCACCATTTATTGGGAGTGGAAATAAAAATAAGTGTATATCACTTGTATCATCTTAACAATGCTTATAAAATTAAAGTAAAAGGCACCCAATTACTTTTTTTACAACAACATGAGAAATTAAGTAAAAAGGTAGTAGATTAATTCAGTTTTAGTTCAATAAGCATAGTGCATCAAATAATATATCAATCATAATTTCCAATCTGGCACATACTTATCATAATATATCAATCATAAATTCCAAGTTTGAATAGCTGACATGAAAAACACAACCCACCTTTAGACTTTTGTTTAAGTAATTCCTCACAATACCGAGGAGCTTTATTTCATCATGATTTCCAATCAATGTTCTGTATTCTTGACATAAACTGTTATGAAAGAAAGTTTTACATAAGCCTTAAAAATTGGGAAGCTAGCAAATAAGATGTATTCTTCACCGAAAAATGGAGAATAATTCTAAAACCTAGATATAAAAAGGGTGCAGCCTACTTGAAGTAGATAAACATCGAGTAATAAGTTTTTTTTTTCTTCAGATTATCAAAATCACTTCATTAACACTGTCAACATTAAGTTACTATCAAACTGCACACATTTCTCCCTCAAAATGATTTTAACACATTAAACCTCATGCTTTGAGTTAAGAAAGAAGGAAAAATCACCTTTGTTTTATGACATGGCAAGAATATAAACAATAACACCGACTTGATATAATTGAAAATCCATATCCTAATCAAAATATAGAACCAAACATAAGTCATTTTAGAATAGTAGTTATAAAAGGCACAGGACAAAAGCACCAGAGATATAGTTTTTAAAGAGCAATACCTTCTTGTTTTCAGCAATAACTCCAAATATAAAGGATAACGTCCCAAGGATTGTCATTGTTAGAGACATTTTCCTGACAGATAACACCATTTATTATGAAGTCACCTGTGTAACAGTTCACATAACTACAAATCATGAGAGAGAGAAAAAAAAGAGGAGGAGGAGGAGGAAAATACTACATGGAACAAAGTGCGCAACTTCAGCACCCTACAACAAATTACAAAGACAAATATCGAAACATGATCAGGAAATAAACGTTCTAGAAATTTAAATAGAAATATAAAAAAGAGAAAGTACGACAGAAGAATGCCAGCAAAACTAATGCAAACACTTCAACATAAAATGTAGGATGTCCCAAGCTTCGATACCATTATTTATAAAAATTATAATCTATAATTAATACATAAACTTAGGAATCTAGAATATCAAAGAAAGATAGGAACCTGAAGTTAGTGAAAATATATTTCGCATTTTGCCTCCATAGCAGACCAAAAAAAAAAACTCATTTCATCTCCACATTGTCCAACCAAACCTTCAGAATCCAACCATTATACAAACCCAAAATAATTCTTGGATCCCAAATCAAACCCTCAAAAATCTAATCAAATATATATTCAGCCGACCTTCACATCTTACATTCTTAATTCCAATAGTTACTACTATAATAATAAGCAAAAAACATTGGAATCAAAAAATCCAAACACAATAATAAGGAAGATCGATTTCAGTGGATTGAGAAAATAAACAGAATTAATGGCAACTTACTGGTTTACATTTTGAGAGCAGCGACCATATTCCAGGTTTGTAGCTTCAATTAAGCMAGATCTTACTTCTTGCTTACCTRACATTATAGAATATTAAATCATRTTTATCAAGGGGGTAAKTTGTATAACATATACAAACCTTAAGGGAGTATTTGTAAATTTAAAGATGATTGTTTTTGTAAAAAATCAAACCCTAGAAATTACAAAAACCCATGAACCTTTAGATCTGAAAAGTTTTAGAGGTTTTTATGAAAAAMAAATMAGGAAAAATGAAAGATAGGYCAGAAAGATCTTACCAATATGTTAACAGGCAGTATATAGCATAGAGAAGAGATCTGATGAAAATCGAAAAGAAAGCTTCACCTAACCTCTATAAATCCGCAAAAAAGAAAGAAAACACAGAGAGAAGATGAGAAGAAGTGGAAAGGAAAAATCGAGAAGCTCTGCAAAAAAAAAAAAAAAAATAGAAGAGAGAGGAAAAGGAGAAGAAGATAAAAACACAACAATTGGAAGTGAGAAAGAAGCCCAAAAACTATTTGTTGTACAAAAAACTGGAGAAGCCAGCGGAAAGGAAAGAATTGAGAAGCTTTGGAAAGAAAAATAGAAAGGAGAGAAAAGAAGAAGAAAATAAGAAAGGAGAAATCGAAAGTGAGAGGAAAAATCGGAATCGAGAAAATTTGAGAAGCCCAAGACAATTTGCTGTACAGAAAATTCGAGAAACTCAAACATATCGCCAGTATTTTTTTTTTTAGAAATAATAATAAAGAATAAGGAATAAATATGGCCAATCATTTGAAGCCACTTGTCAAGCACTTGCCCATTGTTATCAACTTTCCTATATAGTAGATAGATATGAGCACAAAACTGATTAAGAACTTATTAAAATGTAAGTTCATTAGTTTTCAATTTTAACATTGACCGTTCTTTCATAAAATGTAGGATTACTATTTTCTTACGTATCTCTGTAAAAGGGTTTCATGCATTATATATCTACCTCCTATTATAGGGAAAATCGCAATTTTTGTCCTGTAAGTTTGACTCTTTTTAATTCTTGTCCTGTAAAAATAGGCCAGTTCGAAAATTGTCCTGTATTTTTAAAATATTCGCGTTTTATGTCCTCTAAATATAGGCGGTTCAAAAATTGACCTGTATTTTAAAAAAAATAAAATCACGTTTTATATCCTTTATGACCATAAAACGCGAAGATTTAGAGGATAAAAAACGCGAATTTTTTTTAAAATACAGGATAATTTTCGAACCGCCTAAATTTAGAGGACATAAAACGCGAAGATTTTAAATATACAAGACAATTTTTGAAATGCCTATATTTACAGGACAAAAAATACAATTTTCCCCCCCATTATATAAGAAAGAAGTGAGGTTTTGTGGTTGCTGCTCCAAGTGACACGTGGCTGCCTCTTTTTTTTTTTAATTGTTGTAAAAGGGTTTCATGCTTTATATATTATATATATATATATATATATATATATATATATATATATATATATATATATGGCTGAGTTCCAATAAGAACCCTCCCTTGTATGAGAACCTAAGGTCTAATCTAAACCATAAATATCTAATTATCCAATGGCTACTTTAATCTGAATTAATAAATGCATATGAGAAACAACCTCAAATCCTTTTTCATTCGCCAATCTTGAAGGGCATAATAGTCCAGTCATAGATTCTAAAAATCCCAAATCTCCATATCCCGTAATTCTTGTCTAGATGAAGAGAAATCCTAAAAATTGCAACTCTCCATAACTCTCTATTCCAGTCTGCAAAATTTACTCTCTTCTGCCCATAAAATTTCAAAAAACAAATTACAAGCCTATTGTTGAGTGTGTAGATGGGAATCGAGCAAGAGAGAGCCCATATTCATAGTCGAGTCGGAGTTCATGCGGATAAAGGTAAACATTAGATAAGATCTCCATAATTTCTTTTTTATGAAAAGTCGAGTCCCGACACAATTGAGATCAATAAATGTTGTTATTTGTTTTTTTTAATATACAAAGTAATAATTTTTGTTTCCAATTGGAAAATCTGTGCTACACACGAAAGAAATATTCAGTCAAATCTTAGGGTTTCGACTTTTCAGAAAAAATAAATTACAGCGTGAGAGTATAAACATAGTAATCACTCAGTGAATTATTATTATTATTAGTTATTATTATTATATTTATTTATTAGTGTGTATCGATGAAGTTAAGTTGTGTTGAATACATTTTATGCCCATTTCTCTCTTGAATTATCGGGTGCTTCTCTAAAACTCCATTGCACAGTGCTTCATAATAACTATGAAACTACTTATTGACACGGTGATTTCAAATCATAGAGCTTTAAAAAATGATTGACACTGCTTCTGAGTTGGCAATTTCAAATCACATATCATTGTGATTGCTTAGATTGCTTCTTTCAGAGGAATAGTAAATAGGGTGATGTGTTCAGATGTGTTGTCGATGTTTGAAATTGTTAAATGAGACGCTTGAACTCTTATAATAACTGTGTTTGATGTTAAATTATTCATATTTTCCCCTTGAGTTGTAGTGCTCTGAAGGTATGCATATGAAATTACGTGTTGTTGTATTCTTGACTTAACATGCATAAGTGCTTTTTTGTATTTTTAATACCATATACAATAGTAATAACATAACCTAACTTCATGATCAACCAACGAAGATTTATACTTTGCTACAAAAATCATATATGTTAACATATATGATTTTTTATTTTTATTTTTGGATTCTGAGGTATGTCTCCTGTCTATATATTTTTTAATAAGTTCAGTCGCTTTCAAAGTGAATTTTTAATGGGTCTTTTTGTCTGCGAATTGTACAACTTAATGATCATATACAGTAAGTTTGTGCCAAGTTGCACATCTAACTTCTTTTGTTTAGGTGACAAGTTGAACCCATAACAGTAAAAACTTTGGGTTAGCAACTGATTTTTTATACCAAAATAAACTTTATTTTTCATGTTTTGAATTGACATGAGTTTATGATGATTAGTTACTACTGATTAGTTCTCATTTACTTATTACTACTAATTACAAGAAATTACCTCTAAGATTTAGCTTAATTACTAAAAAAACTCACTTAGCTTCCAAAGTTCCAAATACACCCTTTAAGTTTGTATTTTCTTAACAAATATTTTCATAAAACAAATATTTTGTAATTGTGAAGAATACTTTGGTCCTTTTTTTTTGTAAGAAATTAGAATGAATCTTTAGCATATTTAATAGCATGTATATGCCGTTCATGATGCATGGCCATGCACACACAACCTGACAAAGTTCACTGGACCGTTGCCTTATTTTGTTTCCTTGTTACAACTGTATTGTGGTGTTATTTTTGTCTTCTTTTCCAGCCTATTCTAGGGTAGCACGTGTCCCCTTCTAGGATCTTCTATTTGTGGATATATATCGATAAGTCCAAAAAGTTGAACTACCAAATAAAGGGGGCACTAACCTCAAAAAGAGATCAGCGACCTGAATTGATGATGTAATTTGTCTCAGCGACCTCGAATGTCCTTCACAGTCGTTGCAGCGACCTCGCCGATCCTGCAAAACAACGCCTAGAACGGGCCGGATTTCGAGCCCGTTAAGACCCTCCGACGCTTAAGTTAATAAGCGAAAAATAAACTCTTCTCTCTCTCTTTTCAATGTAAAAGTGCAGTGAAATAATAATAATGGCGTTAGTTATCAATAAGAGGCATACACCTCTTTATATAGAGATAGGAGAAATCCTCCACTATCTAGGGTTACCTTTCATAAATATAATTCCATTCATACCATGACTCTTTCACCGATTCTCAATTAGGACTCTTTCCATATGATAAGTTCCCATAAACATGAAACTTCTTAATATATTACCGAAATAAGCCTGGGCATACAGCCCACCAGGCCCATACACATATTAAACTCTCAATCAGGCTCAAATACTCAGCCCAGCCCACCGGAGATCACGACCCTATATGAGAACTCATCCTCATACTACAGGTCGCTACTCCAGGCACATCAACTCGCTTACTTTTGAGGAACAGCCTTCAGCTCGTTCACTTCTAAAAAATATAATACAGCTCGCCCATCTCCCAGGAGGCACACCCTCTCCTAGGAATGAGGTCGCTTTCCACAAATACCCACAGATATCACATAATATTACGTACAAATATTTTGGTCCACATCAGCTAGTCCCCCATGTTCTAGCTGATTGAGGTATGAAATTAGGTAGAACATGTAAACATGTAATCAAACAAACATATGCACACAAATCATCACTTCACCCCATAAAATCACATCTCAAAATTACCCAACTCGATCTCATCGAGTAACGATAACAATAATTCATTATAGATCATTAACCACATCTGCGACCTAAAAAAGACCAACGCACCGAGCACACTTTTTTGATCACCTTCTGAGAAGCAACCCCAAACCTTTAACCAAATGACGATCTAAATCACACAACAATTAATCGTACTAAAACGACCTCATGCGCACAAGTCCCCAAGTTAAATCTCAAAGTTTTACATTGGGCGACCTAAAAATATACCCCCCTTCAGCGACCTGCAGCCACACCAGTCTCAATAATTCAAAACCGCAATCACAAGCGAACTATAAAGTCAAGACACGCTTCTTTTCTCACATCCCATCTCATTTATGCTTCATTAAATGCAGCCTGCCCTCTTGCCAGACACGCGTCACACCCTTATATTCTCGGAGTATAATAAATCCAGTGGGCCTGGGAATTAATGGCCCAAAATATTTCCCCAAATAAACCCTAACAAATCCCGCTTCTATCTGTCCCATCAAATTTTCCGCCTTTCAATACATAAAACCCCTTCACCTTCTTTATCTGCTACTTTACGCCATCTCACATAAAAAGAGACACCATTTTCACTCTGCAAAAAAGCTTAACAACTCACAATCGTTCAAGTATCCCACATCACCCCCCTATTCACCAACGACCAGCAGCTCGTCGAAAATGTGTAAGTCCCCAAACCTTCTCAAATAACAATTTTAATCATACTGTTAGATCTATAATTGCATTTGCTGAGATATTTTTGCTCTGTGTTACTCCTCCCCTGAATATATTTTGTTTTTCGATGGTATCAGCGTCCCCCACCGAGAATTCACAAAATTCAACTCTTTCTCCTGATTCCGATCCCTCAGAAAACCCTTTCATAATCGAAACTAGGCAAAAACAACCTCTATTACCCTCCTCCGGCCTACGCGACGAACCAGAAGGTAAAATAAACTGGTCGAAGCTTCAAGCCCAAACCATAGCCCTTTCTGAAACCCAAACCTCAAAAGACAACCTCCTCGAAATTCCATCCTCTTCATCACTAGCCCTTACACCTATTCCGGAGGGTATCCCTTTACCCACATCTAGTAAACCTCCACCCTACGAACAATTTAGGGAGAACCCTGTGACCGTAGCCTCTTCCCTATCCATTAGCGACCTGCCTCTCTCTTCTCATTCAACCAAAGAAATTAAATACAATTACTGGATACTACCCGAGCGTCCCAAATTAGAAAAGTTTAAGAGAATTCTTAATCTACCGAAAACCGCCAAGATGGTCCTACCCGAAGGGCCACACGTAGACCCCCTGCGACCTCCGCCCAACCATATCACTCTGTACGATACACTACTAGTAGCGGGGTTTAGGTTTCCAGCTCACCCCTTCTACATAGAAATCTCCAATCTGTACAACATTTCACCTTTACAATTAACCCCCAACTCAATGAAGTATCTGGCAGGATACCTCTTACTGTGTGAATATTACAACACCAATCCTGACCCAGGCTTCTTCCACTTTTGATTTCAAATAAAATACCAACAAAACTCTTTCTATCTCTCCACCCGATCGGGGTTAGCTCGCTTTCTTATAAATCCCCCCAACAAAGTCCCCGAGTGGAGAAAGAATTTCTTCTTTATCCATAACACCGAAGATTGGCCTTTCATAACCGAACTAAGAAACCGTACTCCCAAACAATACAAGCCAACCACCTCCAAAGAGTGTCCACGTCTGTAAAAAAAATACATTGATCAGCTCAAGGAATGGAGCAAACACCCATTCGATATAACCCTCCTCACCAACCGATCCGACATGTTCCGCTACGTGGGCATTGACTCCCGCCCAGTGGCACCACACCTCGCCATCACAGATGATGAATTCGGCAGGTGCTTTTAGCTTTCATAAATACACCTCATCATTTACAACGTAAACCAAATAATAACAATCTCTCTATTAATGCAGTGGCCTTCATCAAGAATTGTGCGGCGACCCACACTGAAGAGGAACAAAAACAGCCCTCCCAATAATCCACAGCTCCTACCCAGACAAGCGAGGCCATACAACCAGCCGTTGGACCAACCGATGAAGAGGAGGACATCCAACTGATTCAGCAAGCTAGAAAGGGGAAACGGCCTATACAAGCTGCCCCTGAGAGTCCAAAGGCTAAAAGCCTAAGTCCCAGCCCACCCGAACAGAAAAAACGGCATCTTCGTAAAGGCCCGGCGCCAATTTCGACTAGTGCATCCAGCTTGAGCAAAGTATTAGCAAAGCTGGATGATGCCGACGACGTCGAAGCTCTTCTCAGCGAGCACGCTCTTAAACAGGTAAAAACAAAAGATCCTTGTCAACAACTCATTCCATAACTCATTTAGCCATAGACCAATACTCACAAAATGTAATATTTGCAGTTGAAGCCTCTGTTCGTTAAGTTCTCGGAGGATTTCGTAGCTCGATCGTCGGTGAACGACCTCCAAAAAACCATCGACGAGCTAACTACCCAAGCGGAACAACAAACCAGGCAGCTCTCACTGACACAGGGGGAGTTGGACAGAACACTCCAACTGTTGAAGGCCCGTGATGAGGAAATAATCATTTCCAAGAGCCAAATCAATAGCCTGATGGACGAGGCCACCCGCTTGAATAGCGAGCTCAGCAAAAAAACAGAAGAGCTTAGCAAAACAACGGGAGAGCTCGCCATTCACCAACAAAGGCTCCCAGAACTCCTCAGGACAGCTCGGGCAGAGGGTGTAACAGAAGGTCACCAGAGCTTCCTCCTCAGCGACCTAGGCAGAAAGTTCATTGAAGCCTACCGACAAGAAGTTGTGAAGGCATACGAGAAGTCTTCCATCTGCTTTGGGCTGATGGCAGGTGGTGCTGCAGAATGGGTCAGTTCAGCGGCGAGCATTATCAAAGAGGAGATCTCCGCTCTAAACATCTCCTACTCCCCTAACGTGGAAGCTCTCATCGACAAGATGCCGCCGTTTAGCACCTTCCAAGGCGACTGGCAACAGCCCATTGATGCTAAGTGGTGGTTATCCTGCCAGAGTCGGGCGACTTTATCTGCGGGAGCGTACGCCGAGCTGAGGACGCCTCTAGATGACCTACTTCCTTCACCAAACCCGACCAGTACTTCTGCGCCCGAGCTAACTATCACCCCCGTATCTGAGTCAGCCCCCGCAGATCACCCCGCCACAATTTCTGAAAAAACTGTTTAAACATTTTATCGCTTTCTAGCTTGTAATTCCTGTATAAACACTTGTCAACTCTATTTTAATCTATGTACTTTCAGTATCAAAATATAATCTTGCCAGAAGACACTATTATGTCCTGCACATCACAAGATCTCATACTACAAACACAATCATCTTAGCTCGCAGAGATAATATTTACCCAAAAAATCATTAACATCATAACCATATAACTATAAAACATCAAACAACTCATCAAACATTATGCAACCACTCAGAATAATCTCTATCCCATTGGATCAGGAGAAGTGCTATTCAAATGAAGTTCAACTTCCCATGTTCCTCATGCGATCACAATCCACTCAATCAATCGGGAGGGGTACGCCTCAGCGCGGTTCACCTTCCCCTCAGTATCACAAATATCATAAAACACATCCACAAAGAACAAAACAATTCACGCAACTGAACAGCTCGCCTGGTCGGGAGAAGTGCCCTCCGGTCCAGAGTTACCTTCTCCCACCACCACAACAACGCTTTCACAATCACAAATTCCAACACCATCTAAACAAGCATCAACTTACCATCACTTTCACTGTCACTGCGAGAGAGGTGCCCTCCGACACAAGAGTTACCCTCTCCCCAGTCCGCGAATCTAAATCACATAAAAAACACAACTCTCGATCGATTATCAGGTCGGGAGAGGTGCCATCCAGTCAAGAGTTACCCTTCTCCCTGCCGTGATAATCATAGAAACACAATCATCTCAAACCATTTGATCGAGAAAAATGTAATAACTATCTTCTCACAAAAAATCACTTTTTTCAATAGCTCGCTTGGCCGGGAGAGGTATCAGAGTTACCCCTGCCCGCTCCATAACACCCTTACAAGCCTTCAACAAATCATGAGGTCGGGAGAGGTGCCCTCCAACACAAGAGTTACCCTCTCCCACCTTAAAAACTCAAAAAAGCATATTAGCTTGCAGAAAGAGCAGACAATATAACTTATCAAAGCAACTTTCCCAATTTCGCTTTTCATATTATTCCAACATGTGGATAGCTCACAGGAGAAGTGCCCTCCAACCAAAGTTACCTTCTCCCGCTATAAAGACATAAACTTTCAATCAACCACTAGGTCGAGAGAGGTGCCCTCCGATCCAGAGTTACCCTCTCTCACCCTAAAAACCTCCAAAATAAGCAATAGGTCAAGAGAGGTGCCCTTCGATCTAGAGTTACCCTCTCTCACCAAAAAGAACTTAAAAAAATAATCACTCTCGACTACCCGGGAGAAGTGCCCTCCGACCAGAGTTACCTTCTCCCGTGATCCACCCTCTATGCGTAATACTTCTTCAAATGGCACACGTTCCAGCTCCGGGGTAAAATCTTCCCGTCCGCACTTTCGAGTATATATGCACCGCCTCGCAATACTTTTATCACTTTAAAGGGCCCAATCCAGTTTAGCTCTAATTTCTTAGTCGCCTTCAAAGCGTCAGCTCTCTTCCACACTAAGTCGCCGACCTGAAAACAACGATGTTTAACTTGTTTATTAAAAGCAGCCTGCACTCGTTGCTTATAATGCTCTACCCGAGCCGCAACTTTCTCTCGTATCTCTTCAATCGTTTCAATTGCTCCTCGAGCCAATCTGTCATTCTCTTCCACGCTAAATGTTACTAAGCGATGTGAACCTCCCACTATCTCGGCTAGAATGACTGCATCCATCCCATAAACCAAACTGAACGGCGACTCCCCCGTGGTGGTTCGGGGAGTTGTTCGATAGGCCCAGAGGACAGACGCGAGCTCATCCTCCCAAAGTCCGCCTGCATTCTCCAACCGCAGCTTAAGTCCTTGCACAATTATCCGATTAGTAACTTCCACCTGCCCATTAGTTTGTGGATGCGCCACAGAGGCAAATCGCTGTTTCATTCCCATATCTTTGCACCATTTCTGCATTTTTCGCCCGTTAAACTGGGTCCCATTGTCCGAGACTAACACTCGTGACACTTCAAACCTGCAAAATATATTATCAAAAATAAAATCCATTATGTGTTGTTCGCTTATCCCCGTGACAGCCTTAGCTTCCACCCACTTGGTGAAATAATCAATAGCCACCACCAGATGTTCTTTATTGCTCGGGGTTTTTGGGAAAGGGCCTACGATATCAATTCCCCACTGCGCAAACGGACATGGCGAGCTCATTACTATCATTTCCTCAACCGGTATGTGAATAACCGGAGCATGCATTTGGCACTTCTTACAAGTTCGGACAAGCTCGTTTGCCATAGCCTTCATCCCAGGACAAAAGAAACCTGCTCGCAATGTTATATCCATCAACGCCTTTCCCTTTGCATGGTCTCCGCAGTACCCTTCATGTATCTCTCTTAGTACTTCCATCCCACGTTCTCTAGCTAAACACTCCAGAAGAGGTCCAAACTGCGACTTCTTATACAATTCCTCATTAATAGCACAAAAACGAGCTGCAACCATTGCTTCTTTTGTTGTCAATTTCTCTGCGCCCTCTTGCGCTTTAAGGAGAGTATCCCAAATAGGTGATCGCCAATCATACTTATCTTCAATCTCCATAACCTCTACTCCCCTCTCTATACTGCTACTACCTAATTCCATCAATATGATTTTTCGAGTGTCACAGGACACTAATGCTCCTGCTATTCGAGCGAGTTGATCCGCCCGTGTATTTTCGGCTCGCGGCAGGTGCTCTAGCTTGAACTCTTCAAAACTAGCCGCTTGTTCTTGTAACTTACCCAAATACATCGCCATACGTTCCTCTCTAGCTTCGAAGGAACCGTCGAACTGTCGAGCTACCAGTTGTGAATCAGTATATGCCCACAGCTTTCGAGCTCCCAACTCGCTAGCCATCTTAATCCCTTGTAACACAGCTTCGTATTCAGTCTCATTGTTGGACTCTTTATATCCCAATTTAATTGCAAACTCTAAATTCTCTCCCTCTGGGCTAGTTAATACAACACCTAACCCTGATCCTGAAGTCATAGTTGACCCATCTGTATACAAGGTCCATGCTTTTATTTCTTTATTCTCTTCGACATGCCCCGTCATTTCCTGCAAGAAATCCGCCAATACTTGTGCTTTGATAGCCACCCTTGGCTCATAAACCACGTCATACTCACTCAACTCCACTGCCCATTTCACCAATCGCCCCGACACATTTGGATTGCCCAGGACTTGCTTGAGGGCCAAGTTAGTACGTACCTTTACTTTGTGGCTCAAGAAATAAGGCCTCAACTTCCTGGCCGTACAAATAAATGCAAACCCTCCTTTCTCCAGCTCGGTGTACTTTAGTTCGGCTCCCCGCAGCATCCTGCTAATATAATAAATAGGTCTCTGCAAACCTGCTTCTTCTCTGATCAGGACAGAACTCATTGCGACCTCCCCCACGGATATATACAAAATCAAATCCTCTCCTGGAATTGGTTTGGTCAACAGTGGTATTTCTGCCAAATATTTTTTCAGCTCGTCAAAGGCATTCGCCGCTTCTTGTGACCACTCGAACTTGGATCCCTTTCTTAGCGCCCTAAAAAAGGGCACGCCTCGCTCGACCGACCTGGAAATGAAACGACTAAGGCCTGAAATGCGCCCTGTAAGTACCTGCACATCCTGCACCGTACGAAGGTGCGGCATCTCTAAAACAGCTCGCACCTTCTCTGGATTCACTTCGATTCCTCGTTCCGTCACCATGTAACCCCAAAACTTCCCTGATCGCACCCCAAACGCACACTTCTTTGGATTAAGCTTCATTCCACACTGTCTCAAGATAATGAAAGTCTTCTTTAAATCTTCGACATGGGATTCTGCCTTTTTGCTCTTCACCAGCATGTCATCCACATAAACCTCCATGGTGGACCCCAGCAAATCTTTAAACATGCGATCCACCAACCGTTGATAGGTCGCTCCTGCATTCTTCAATCCAAAGGGCATGGAGACGAAACAGTAAGTACCTGTGGATGTAACAAAACTTACTTTGGGCTGATCTTCCTTCGCCAAGGGTATTTGGTGATACCCCTACGAAGCATCCATCATACTCAACAGCTCGCACCCCGAGGTAGAATCTACCAACTGCTCAATTCGAGGCAAAGGATAATGATCCTTAGGGCATGCTCTATTCAGGTCACGGAAATCCACACACATTCACCACTTCTGAGCTTGTTTCGGCACCATCACAACGTTAGACAAGTATTTCGGGAACTGAATCTCTTTTATGTGATCTGCTTTCAGCAACTTCTGTACTTCTCCTTCAATCACCTTGTCCAGCTCTGACCCAAAGTGCCTTCTCTTCTGCTTCACCGACCTCGCCTCCGGGTCCGCATTCAAATGGTGCTGCGCGACCTCAGGTGATACTCCCATTAATTCTTCATCCCCAAACGCAAATATATCCCAAAATTCTCTTAACAGCTTTATCAACTCGTTCTTCAACGCCTCAGGTATTCGGGTACCTATCCTCGTGGTATATTCCGGGTGCTCTTCTTCCAGGGAAATTCCCATTAACTCCTCATTCGGCCGAACTGAGTTCTCCTGCTCTTTCATTTTCTTGGGATTGAGCACCCCTTCCGGTTGATTGTTATCTCTCTCTCGCTTGTTCTCCATCAACCCTTTCCTGACCGCCATCTAATAGCACGATCTGGCGACCTGTTGCTCTGCGATAACCTCACCCACTCCGTTGCCTACTGGGTACTTGATACTCATGTGATAAGTCGATGTTATTGCCTGAAACGCATTAAGGGCAGGTCATCCCAGTATCGAGTTGTAGGCCGACCTCCCATGGATGATTAAAAACTTTAAGTTCTTCTCCATTCTCGACTCATCTTTTCCCAATACTACTTGCAACGTCAGCTCGCCTCCCGTGTTCACTTGTGCCCCATTAAAAGCATATATGGGCGTGTTCATCGACCGCACTCTTCTATCTATTTCCATTCGATCAAGGCAGTTTGTATATATGATGTTCACCGAGCTTCTATTGTCTACAAATATCCTGTTGACCTCATAACCCTCAATCTCTGCCTCTATTACCGATTCATCATTATGATCTTCCTGTAGCCCGCGCCTCTCATCGGGGCCAAAAGAAATGACTGGCCCTGCGACTTGGGGTTGTCTGCTCACACTGGCGACCTCACTCACGCCCAAACGAGCTGACTTAACATGCCGTTTCCTCGCATTTTTGGAGTCACCATCCGTTGGCCCTCCAGAAATTATGTTTATTCTTCCTCTATTTCTCCGTGGCCCTTCCTGTCTCTGATTTCCCTGCCGTCCTTGCCTCGCAACCTGCTGCTGAGGCGGGCTTCTCGGCGGTGGTGGAGGTAACGCCTGCCCTTGTTCGCGCGACTCTCTTTCTTTATAGATTACTTCCTTCAAATGCCCTGCTTTTATCAGTCTTTCTATTTCTTCTTTTAGATGTCTACACTTCTCAGTGAAATGTCCATAATTATTGTGAAATCGACAGAAGGAGGCAGTCTTGGGATGAGTGGGAATAGGTGTGCGATCCTCTGGCCATTGTATAGCATCAGGCACAGAACGCTCCATAATACTGAACACCTTAGCTCGCGGATAAATTAATGGTGTGAAATCTTCTTGTTTCCAATCGCGCGTGCTCACCTCCTGCCTTGCACTAACCCCGGCACTCGAAGCCAGGAGCCCGCGCATTCCCCTCCTTGATTCTCTTCTCACTTCTCTCCTTGGGATGATTTCTCGCGCATCTGCATCCGACCTGCCAAAACGCACTTGATGTTCCTCCTCCGCCTCTTCCACCTGTATATACTTATGACACCTTGCCAAGACATCATCATACGTCCGTGCCTCTTTTTTTACTAACGATTTACGCAAATCCTCTCTCCTTAGTCCTTGACGTAAAGCCCCAGCCTTCATCTCGTCAGTGGCAGTGGGCACCCCCAAAGTAGCACTGGTGAACCTATTAACGTACTGTTTAAGCGTCTCACCAGGCCGCTGTACCGTGGTGAAGAGTGACTGCGCCGTCCTCGCACCCTGTCGAGCACTGGAGAACTGCTTTAAAAAGGCAGCTCGCAATACTGGATAACTAGTGATCTTCCCCTGCGGGAGTTGATAGAACCAATTTTGCGTGATTCCCCTCAGGGTGGATACAAAAGCCCGGCACGCCACGACATCTGTGTAACTGTGTAGCATTCTCGCGTTTTCGAAGAGCTGTAGGTGCTCGACCGATCCGTTAACCCCCGATACTGCAAATCCAATGCTTTATAGTTTTTAGGCATTGCTGCATGCATCATATCCTCCGAGAAAGGATGTCCTTCTCCTTCCAGCCTATCTCCATCCACTCGTCTCTGTAATTTCAGCATGGCCTCCTGCAGCTCTCTAAAGGCCTTATTATGTGGTCCCATCTCGCTCTCTCCTTTTCCTTCTTTGGACACATTACCGCTCTTCTTGGTTTTCTCTTGAGACTCACCATCCGTATCAGAGGTCGGAGTTTCACTTTCACTACTATACCTGTGATGCCATCGACTACCTCGCCTGTAACGACTTCGCCTTACTTTCACTCCTCTCGCTCGTCGTCTACGAGTATGAGAGCCTACAGATGAGGTGGAACTAGAAACATCCCCCTTTCTCCGTGTACTCCGTCCCCTTGTACGAGACAATCTTTTCGACGTAGATTTCTCGCCTCGCTCTACTTTTTTAACCGCTGACTCTTCCTCCTTCTCGCTATGAGATCTACCGCCTTTTTCCTTCCCCGTAATCAGCTCGCTTACTAAGTACCTGCGTAATTCCTCCTATTTCTCTAGCGGCACGAAGTCCATAAGTCCATCCAAAAATCCTTTTTTACTCTGACAGGTCTTGTCCTTCAATAAATCTTCTCCGTCTTTCCCCTCTACATGGATCGCCTTTTGCGCCTCCGCCTCCGGTGTTTTCATCTCTGCGTCCTCCTCCAACCCTTTCCCCTCACGCCTTCTGGGGGAAGGCGGTGGTGTGCTACCGACGCCGTGGATAATTGGATCCACCTGAGGAGGAGTCTTTCCATCCCTTGCCTCATCTTTTTCGTTAATGTCTGCCAGCCTGCTCTTCTTGTTCTTCTTAATGTTCGATAGAGAACCGTATTGTAAATTTCTCGGAATTATATTGCTATCCTTCATGTTTTGTTTACGAAATCTCTCACTCCTTTCGCTCAACGACTCGATGTCCCTCTTTCCCACAGACGACGCCAATTTGATAAGTCCAAAAGTTGAACTATCAAATAAAGGGGGCACTAACCTCAAAAAGAGATCAGCGACCTGAATTGATGATGAAATTTGTCTCAGCGACTTCGAATGTCCTTCACAGTCATTGCAGCGACCTCGCCGATCCTGCAAAACAACGCCTAGAACGGGCCGGATTTCGAGCCCGTTAAGGCCCTCCGACGCTTAAGTTAATAAGCGAAAAACAAACTCTTCTCTCTCTCTTTTCAATGTAAAAGTGCAGTGAAATAATAATAATGACGTTAGTTATCAATAAGAGGCATACACCCCTTTATATAGAGATAGGAGAAATCCTCCACTATCTAGGGTTACCTTTCATAAAATAATTCCATTCATACCATGAATCTTTCACCGACTCTCAATTGGGACTCTTTCCGTATGATAAGTTCCCATAAACATGAAACTTCTTAATATATTACCGAAATAAGCCTGGGCATACAGCCCACCAGGCCCATACACATATTAAACTAGGCTCAAATACTCAGCCCAGCCCACCGGAGATCACGACCCTATATGAGAACTCATCCTCATACTACAGGTCGCTACTCCAGGCACATCAACTCGCTTACTTTTGAGGAACAGCCTTCAGCTCATTCACTTCTCAAAGATATAATACATCTCGCCCATCTCCCAGGAGGCACACCCTCTCCTAGGAATGAGGTCGCTTTCCACAAATACCCACAGATATCACATAATATTACGTACAAATATTTTGGTCCACATCAATCCACCCGCTTTCAGGTTTATGTAATCAAGAACATTGGCTTTTATCTTCTCTAATACAAACTGTGATATTGCAGCTTTATTTTTTGATTCATCCTTGTTTAAAACTAATGCACATAATGCTTTTCCATTATGGTATCAGAGCGGGTTGATCCAAACCCGCCTCTATACCCTGTGTTTCTTTTCTTTTGCTTTACTTTAAATATTGGTCATGGCTTCTGGATCTGGTGAAAGCTCGAACATTATTGTTCATCCACAACCACAGCTCATCATTGTCAAGCTGTCTGAGTCAAACTATCTGCTATGGAGGCATCAGGTTTTAGCCACTACAAGAGGCTACGGTCTTGAAGGTTTTTTAACAGGAGATGATGCTTCTCCTCCAAGTTGTGACCTTTTAAATCCATCACCGGAATATGCTAACTGGATGAAACAGGACCAGTTGATTGTTTCATGGCTGCTGAGTTCCCTCTCAGAAACTATGCTGATAAATACTGTTGGATTGAACACCTCCTGTTAGATCTGGAAATCCCTTGAGCTAGATTTCACCACTCAATCTAGGTCCAAGGTTATGCAGTTCAAATCCCAGTTGCATAATCTGAAAAAAGGAAATATGTCCATGAGGTAATATCTCAACAAAGTAAAAGCAAGTTATAGCTGCTGCTGGGCAAACATTCACTGATGATGATCAGATTTCATCCATTCTTGATGGATTGGCTACTGAGTATGATCCTGTCTCAATCTCCATTAACTGAAGAGTCCCTCCTTGCTCTTTGAGAGAAGCACAAGCCCTCTTATTAACATTTGAAAGTAGAATTGATAGAGCAAATGGATTCAATGCAAATGGATTTGGAGGATCTGCAAATGTTGCATATCAATCATCTGCCAAAGGAAATTTCATAGGTGGTTATCAAGGGAATAGAGGAAGAAATACCAACACTAGAGGAGGTTTTAGATCTACAAGGAGAAATTTCAGGGGGAACTACAGAGGAAGGGGTGGCAGAACAAACTCCTTCAACAGTGTCAGGTGCCAAATCTGCCAATACAATGGACATACAACTGATAAGTGATATAGCAGATTTGATCAAGGTTTTTCAGCACCTGAAGGCAACAAGACTGGCTATTCAAGCTATCAGAACTATCAAGGCATGGCTAACCTGGCAAATCTCAGCTCCTTTGGTCCTTTGACTAGTTCAGAAAGTTCTCAGGAGACCTCATGGCTACCAGACTCTGGAGCAACAAACCATCTCACCTCCAGCTTTGGGAACTTGAACACAGGCTCGGAATACTTTGGAGAAGACAAGATTGAAATTGGAAATGGTTCAGGTTTGCCTATTTCTCACATTGGCTCTTCTATGTTTAAGGCTGACCATAACTCACCCCATTCCTTTGTCCTTAAAAACTTGCTACATGTTCCTCAAATTACTAAAAATCTTATGAGTGTCTCATAATTTTCCAAAGACAACAATGTATTTTTTGAGTTTCACCCTCTTGTTTGCTTTGTGAAGGACAAAACCTCAGGCAAGATTCTCATTCAAGGCAGCCTTAGGAGTGGTCTATACAATTCTGATCTTGTTCAAGATCACTCCTTACCTCCACCTACCAGCAAGAAGGCCTATCTATCAAGAACCAGGAATAAATCCAACCTCAACCTCTGCACAATAGATTAGGACACCCTTCCTATAGTATTGTAATAAAGGCCATTAATGGTTGTAATCTTTCAGTTTCAAATGATGAAATAAAAACTCCTTGCTCTTCCTGTCAGATGGGGAAAAGTCACAAGTTACCTTTTTTGAAATATGAAAATGATAGCTATGATATATTGGAACTTATTTACTCTGACCTTTGGGGGCCCTCTCCTATTACTTCTGTTGATGGATATAGATACTATGTCAATTTTATTGACCATAAAACCAAGTTTGTTTGGATATACTTTCTGAAGCACAAATCTGAGACTGCAGATGCCTTAATTCACTTTAAGACCCTTGTTGAGAGAAAATACAACAGGAAAATAAAGTTTCTACAAACTGATAGAGGAACTGAGTACAAGCCTTTAACTACCTTCTTACTTCAAAAAGGAATACATCATAGGATGTCTTGTCCATACACCCCTGAGCAAAATGGCTGTGCTGAGAGAAAGCATAGGAACATTGTAGAAACTGGTTTATCCATCTTAGCCCATTCATGAGTTCCTCAACAATTTTGGAACTATGCCTTCTCCACTGCCACTCACCTCATCAATAGAATGCCAACCAAATCCCTTAACTATCTGTCTCCTCTTGAAGCCATGACCAAACAAAAGCCTGATTACTCATTATTGAAGGTTTTTGGATGTTGTTGCTACCCTTTTTTAAAACCTTACAACAAGCACAAATTGGGATTCAGAAGTCAACCATGTGTGTTCCTTGGATACAGTGATCAGCACAAGTGCTACAAAGTGCTTATTCCTAATAAAAGGATAATCATCACCAGGCATGTAGTGTTTTATGAAGGAAACTTTCCCTTTAGAAACACACCACCAGTTAAGGATAGTCTGTCAAATTTTAATATTCAAGGCTCTCCTTACACAAATCCTCCATATATCAACAACTTAATTGACCTTTCACCCAATGTACCTCCATCTCCTCCCACCAGCCATTCCCCTCCACAAACCTCTCACTCACCAATTGTTGACCATAATACAACATCCTCCTCCTCTAACAACATACAATCTGAAAATCCAAACTCCTCAATTCAAATTGGTCAGCTTTATATAGATTTGCCAATAGAGAACCAAGGTATACCTGATGATCATGTTTCATCTGCTAGTAACTCTTCTATGCAGGTAGTGCAGGTGCCTCAAGAATCACCCCCCAAGCTTCATCCAATGATTACCAGATCAAAGGCAGGAATATACAAACCTAAAGTGCATCTGAGTTGCATTTCAGAAGACAATGAGCCTCCTTCACACATTGAGGCTGTAACTGTTCCAGCTTGGAAGATGGCCATGGTCAGAGAATACCAAGCTTTGCTCTTTAATAATACATGGGACCTCACTGAATTGCCACCTGAAAAGAATGTCATTGGTTGTAGGTGGATCTTCAAACTCAAAAAGAATGCTGATGGTTCTGTTCTAAGGCACAAAGCCAGGCTAGTGGCAAAGGGGTATAGTCAAGTACCTGGATTGGACTATGGAGAAAACTTTAATCCAGTTGTGAGACCTGCCAAAATCAGGACTGTGCTATCTATAGTTATCTCAAAGGGTTGGTTTCTTAGACATTTGGATGTAGATAATGCATTTCTCAATGGGGAACTGGATACAAAGTTATATATGATGCAGCCACCAGGTTATTAGCAAAGAAAAGAAGGTCAAAACATTGTTTGCAGACTGAATAAGTCTTTATATGGCCTCAAGCAAGCATCAAGGTCATGGTTCACAAAACTCAACAATGTACTTCATTCCCTAGGGTTCAGACCTTCAAAAGCAGATTCTTCATTATTTTACAAACATAACCCCACAGAGAGTGTTTTTCTCCTTGCCTATGTGGATGACATTTTAATTGCTAACAGTAATGAGACTGTGATTGAAAATTTGATTTCTGTATTAAAAGCACATTTCTCTTTGAAGGACCTTGGCTTACCTCATCATTTTCTTGGATTGGAGTTATATCCCACAAATGATGGAATGTTCATTGGTCAGAGTAAGTATATTGAGACTATTCTTCAAAGAGTCAACATGAGTAACTGTAAAGGGATTAGCAGCCCCATGAACACCTCACCAATTTTGTCCAAATACCAAGGTGAACCAGTTGACAAATTTAGTTGACAATCCTACCTTATATAGGCAGGTAATTGGTGCTCTCCAGTATGCAACAATAACAAGGCCTGAGATATCTTATTGTGTCAATAAATGTAGTCAGTTTATGCAATCCCCTATGAGCATTCACTAGAAGGCTGTGAAGAGAATACTTAGGTATTTGAATGGAACTATCAATCATGGGCTGAGTTTTGTCAAAAGTGGAAATCTAAAAATGACTGGATTTGTTGATACTGACTGGGGCTCGAATGTAGATGATAGAAAATCCACTTCAGGTTTTTGTATTTACCTTGGAAATAACCTCATTTCTTGGAGCAGTAGGAAACAAAGAACTATAGCTCGTTCCAGCACAAAATCAGAATATAGGGCCTTGGTTGCAGCTACCTGTGACATCATTTGGCTAAGATCCTTATTGGCTGAGTTAGGGTGCATCAAACAGGCTCCTACAACAATTTGGGTTGACAATTTAGGGGCAGTTCTCTTGTCCTTCAATCCCATACATCACCCAAAAGTAAAACATGTGGAAATTGACATACACTTCATTAGGGAAAAAGTTGCTGCCCAAGCCATCTCAGTTCACCACATACCTGTTGTGCATCAAGTAGCTGATATTTTGACCAAGCCTCTAACTGGACAATTCTTTACTCGGTTCCAAGACAAGGTCACGGTTGGTCCAAAATCGAGCACGAATTGAGGGGGCGTAATAGCATGTATATGCGGTTCATGATGCATGGCCATGCACACACAACCTGACAAAGTTCACTGGACCGTTGCCTTATTTTGTTTCCTTGTTACATCTGTATTGTGGTGTTATTTTTGTCTTCTTTTCCAGCCTATTCTAGGGCAGCACGTGTCCCCTTCTAGGATCTTCTATTTGTGGATATATATCCATCCGCTTTCAGGTTTATGTAATCAAGAACATTGGCTTTTATCTTCTCTAATACAAACTGTGATATTGCAGCTTTATTTTCTGATTCAGCCTTGTTTAAAGGTAATGCACATAATGCTTTTCCATTAATATTTTTTTGCAAGTACTTCAAAATATAATGGCCTTAAAGAACGAATTTTTAATTATCTTTTTTCCATTTATTTCTACTTTCAGCTCCTTTAGAAGGAAACGAGCAGGAGGATCTAAAGAAGTTTGAGAGGTAGCGACGAATTTAAAGGCCACAAGTTGATCAATAGGAAGAAACTGAAGGCTCGAAAGATCCACACAAGCTTCCTTCTTGAAGTAGCTGGAGAGCTCCGCAAAGGTTTCAGTTATGTACGACCTACGTCCCCTTCAATGAGATGCAGGTAAATTTGATGGTAAAAAAAGAATTTCTCGAGCGAGCTATTTATTATTCGCAGTTGTAGAGTGCGCTATCTATTGTTAGCGGTTGTAATGCAAGTTTCCAGACATCGATAGTTGATGCATTTTATTATTTATGGTGATAGATCCTGTGTGGTTGGTGTTTAATATGTTCCATTTATGAAATCTTTTTTTCTTTTTTTGTAATTAAAAGGCGGCATTTGGGGCTGTGCAATGTTAGTTGATGGATATGGAAAATCCAGGAGTTGTTCCCATGCACAAGGTCACTGCTTAATTTTTGTAAATTTTCTTATTTGATACTGTGATATTAACCCATTTTCTAACATATCAATCTGTTGAAGGTTAATCTTAATGCTAATACTGAATATGATATGGTCCAGAACTTCAAATTACTTCAGGGTGTTTTTACTAAACTCTGTAGTTTTGTAGTTCTCTAATTTTAAATAAAATAAAATTTCTTATGCAGAAAGCAGATGTTGTGACTGGTGATATAACACCAGTTCCAACATCATTTTACTGAACAGTTTAAAATCAGATAAAAATAAATGCAGCGGATAAAATAAATTAAACACAGGAATAAAACTTTTAGCCCGAAAACGTTCTTACGGACTTGGGTATACAAACCCGGAAATTATATTACTTATCGTTCAAAAGATCAAATACAAAGTACTAAGTAATATATGAAAACAATTGCATCAAACTCGATACGAAAACACTTGTTTCTGTAAGATATATTCTCGGCCGTTGGTTACGCAACGTCGAAGAACTCTTGATCCGAATTCCAGCTCCAAGTATGACTGATGCAGTGCGTTCTTGCTTCTTGAAATCGTCGAACCTTGTTCTCAGATTTCGTTCTCTCTGTCTTGCGTGCGTCCCTTCTGTGTTTTTCGTCCGTTCCTTTCCTTTGCGTCGACCAGTCTATTTATACAAATAAGGACTCCTAAACTTGATGGACAAGTTTAGCTAAACTAAGGTAATTAAATAAAGTCCTAATACTAGCTTAGGTAAGAAATCTAGAGTCCTAATGAAATAAAAACTCTAAGAAAGGCAAACTACCAAAAAGGAATTATTGTAAATAATTTCTCAACAATCTCCCCCTTTTGCCTTTCTGAACAAAACAAACGACGCAAATACGAAACAAAACAAACTCCCCCTAAAAGTAACAAATCCCCCTAAATGAAACAAATTCAAAATAAAATAATAATAAAATAATGTTTTCGTTTAATCCAAAAAGAAGAAGATAAATCAAGGACCACGACGAGCCCTCTTGGAACGACGTAAGGGCCTTGAGGTACCCTCACCAACATCTTTCCTCTTCTTCATCAATCTCTGCATACGCCTCAGCTTCATGTTCCTGTAACGAACCGTTTTCTGCCGCTTGCTTAGGCTTGTCAGAACTGCATCATCATCATCATCATCATTGTTCAAATCAGCGGCATTCTCGGTGTCGTCGTCATTCTCTCCCCTTTGTTCAGACAGCAAAAGGGCCTCTTCCCAGGAAACACGAAGGGCCTGAAGTTAGGCAATCTGGCCGGTATGTTGAGCAATCTGCCGGTCAAGGAGCTTCAGCTGGGCACGCACCACAGGTGCTGGCAAACGAACCGTGTTGGAACCAGTGACAGGAATACCAGAGTAGTCACCACTTCCAGCATCAACCCGATTAGGGGCGAGCCATGGCAAATCAATCACAGGGGGGCCAGTAAGATGTTGAGGGCGTAGAGTGAACTTCTCAGCATCCCCAGTCAGCACATCATCACGACTAGGCCTAAAGCCTTGTTTTTCCAACAACCCAAAAATCAGTGACGGAAAGCAAAGAGAGTAGTATACCTTAGAAGTGCCGAACCTTGTAACCGCATCAAAAACCATCTGCCCAAAATCAAATTTCATCCCACAGCCAACCTTGTATAGAAAAATAGCCTGCGGGCGTGTAACTACCGTTGCATTCGTGGTCGGCACCCAATTGCACACAGCAATCTTGTGCAATACAGAGCAAAGGGAGCTCAAACGAGTACTATCCAGCTGCTCCACCCACTTATCAACCAACCCTCCAGTTAGAAAATGAACCTCCTCACCCATATCATCGACGGTGGGATCACCGTGATACTCCTCAGTGCCAAACATCTCATTAATAAGAGCAGGAGTAAATATATACACAGACCCACGTACAATAACTTTCCCATAGTTCACAGACTTGGGATTGGCCACAGATGGTGATAAATTCGCATAAAACTCAAGCACCACATCACGAACATACGGCATAGCAGTGGAAACCGTTGAGTACATACCTTTAAACCTTAAAAAGGCAAGCAGATTTTGTCGTTCGAAAAGCTCTACAGGGATCCGTCGCTCAGCAATAATGCCACGGCCTTGATACTTTGAAAACAGCTCTTCTGCATCTCCAGTCAAAAAACGCATGGAGAAGGTTTCCATGTACTCAATCTCAACGTCTAGAGAGGGAGCCTCACCAGAGCTAGTGGAGCGATGAGAGGTGGCCGATGTAACTGGGTCAACAGCAGGTGAGTCTGCAGCATTCTTCGGTTGTGGCGATTGATCAGCAAAAGGTGATGTTGGAACCTGTGACAAATCAGCAGATCCAACATCCACAGTCGGAACAGCAGCAGGCACTTTTCTTTTTGACTTCTTCGGTGGGAGAAGATCACGGAGAAGAATATCATCAGAGGGATCCGGGGAATGTTCTAAACCAAAATCAAAATCAGGCTCAGGATGATCCACATGAACAGAAGAGCCAGGAGGTTTTGGCATGGAGGAACTTGTTACTTCACCAGTATGAAGTCAAGAACCTCGTAATGGGCACTGGCATACTCAGTTGCTGTGGATCTTGGTGACACTTTGACGGGTTTCGGAGGAGCCGTCTTAGTAGCCCGAGAAACCAGCTGCTTGCGACGACCTCGCTTAGGCTTCTCCAGACGTGAAATCAGAGATATCACCGGAGTAACAACTGGAGCGGTAACCGGAGCAGTGGGCACATACTCATCATCGTCTGGATCTGTCAAAATCGTAACCTCTTCACGAAAATTCATCTGCTCGAGGGGCACATGACGCCTGGGTCCGGCCTGACTTTTTGGAACTGCCGGTGGCACAACTCCCGGTGGAATGTTCCGTAAACGCCTTGACCGCTTGAGAGAGGGATTCCCAATTCGCCCAAATAAATCTGCAATTAAAGAAAGATCAGGCGGGTTGTCTACATCAATTTTGTTTCTCGCCTGACCAGGAAACAATTGGGCCACCGGAGTAGCTTCTTCAGCTACCGGAACAGGTACCAGCTCGGTGCTCGGCGAAGATGATGGAACTGCTGACTGGTCCTGAGGTAAGGCACCACCCATCTCCACTCGTATATCCAGCCCGCCGACTCGAGGTAGATTTTGGACAACCTGTTTGGCAAGCGGATTACGTTCTCCGGCAGAAAATTCTGGTGTCCTTTTTGGAGACGTCATCCCTGTAGAAAAATCTGAAAAGAGATAGAGAAGAGAGAAAAAAATCGATAGGGACTGAGAGAGAAGATAAAGGTTAGTGTATATGATGGAAAGAAGGACCCTAGAAATATGTGTAGAAAAGGTAACAAGTAGCCTCCTTTTATTCTGCCAGAAGTGACCATTGGCTATAGAAAAAAAAATAAAAAAATATCTTCCCCCCAAAGAAAATCACTTTAGGAAACAAAATCCCACTCCCCCTTAAATAGACCAAACAGAACTAACCCAAAAACACACGTCTTCTCATCTCACGATTTTAAAAAGATTTTGTTGGATTTATACCATCACTATAGTAACATAAAAATGGACTCGGTGAATAAAACTTCGACCAAAATAATCTTTTATTACCTTTTCAAACCAAGATTTTAGCACCACTGAAACAACAAGCATACTCAACCTTCGACGTGATTCAAAGATTTTAGAGCAAGACAGAACTATGAGAGACACAACGCATAGCTTTTAGGCATAACCCACAAAGTATGTATGTCCTAAATTGATGCCAAAAAAAATGTCCTAATTAAAAATTAAAAAACAACTTACGTTTTTGGTGACTTGATCAATGTTGTTTTTCATTACTGATAACATTATAGCCAACATTACTGTGGTGAAGTCAATGAAATCAGACCCCTTAACCCAAATTAATGACAACGTCAAAATCTCTCAATAAGGTGAAATTTAAAGATCGGACCTTTATAATCCAGATTTTCTTCATCCTTTCTTTTGGATTTAAAGAAAATAACTTATCTTTAGCAATTGCTGTTAACACCTTTTGTTTTTGGACCTGGGAGAAAGCCAGTTTCTGCGGAAAAGATTCACAATCACCGTTTTTTCAAGAGGTTAGCCTTTTTGTCATCACTTTTATTACAACAATGATCTTATTGCACCATAAAACTGACCCAATGAATTTAGTATGTGTATGAAAAAGAAAATTAAAAAATGCATGCAAAATATTACAGATGTTGTGACTGATGACAACTTTGGGGTGTCACAACATCAAACATAACATGGACTAGACAATGCACATACCGAGATGTCTTCTCAAACGAGAGAAGGTATCGTAATCTAATGCCTTTGTGAATATATCTGCTAGCTGATTGTCTGTCCCCACATGCTCAAGACTCACTATTTTTATCTCAACCAAGTCTCGGATGAAATGATACCTGATGTCGATGTGCTTTATTCGAGAGTGCTGGACATGATTTTTAGAGATGTCAATGGCACTCGTATTATCATACAGTACGGTCAGAATGTTTCTATGGAGACCGTAGTCTTCGATCATTTGGTTCATCCAAAGAAGTTGCGTACATGCACTCCCGGCTGCTATGTACTCAGCTTCAGCCGTTGAGAGAGAAATGCAGTTCTACTTCTTACTATACCACGAAACAAGGTTACTTCCTAAGAAGAAGCATCCCCCTGTCGTACTTATTCAATCTACCACATCACCTGCCCAGTCAGAGTCAGTGTATCCAACAAGTTCAGTGCATGTATCTTTCGTATACCACAGTCCTAAATCACTAGTTCCAGCCACATATTGATTATTCGTTTAACAGCTTTCATATGTGACTCTTTAGGGTTCGCTTGATACCTAGCACACAAACACACACTGTACATTATATCTGGTCTACTTGCAGTTAAGTAAAGTAAACTCCCTATCATACTCCTATAGACCGTATTGTCTACACTAACCCCAGCATCATCTCTAGTCAGTTTACTTGTTTTACCCAAAGGAGTTTTCTTAGGTTTCTCGTTTTCTAACCCAAATTCCTTTACTAAATTGTTCGCATATTTGTTTTGGGAAAGAAAAATACCATCATCAAGTTGCTTGATCTGAAAACCTAGGAAGTAAGAAAGGTTACCTTCCATGCTCATTTCGAACGGGTTGGACATTCGATCAATAATCTCTTTCACCATCTGTTCACTTGTGGAACCAAAAATGATATCATCCACATAAATTTGAACAATAAGAATGTGCTTATTTGATTTTAGAAGAAACAAGGTTTTATCAACCTCACCTCGTCTAAAGTTTAAAAACAAAAGATGTTGAGTTAACCTCTCATACCAAGCTCTTGGAGTTTGCTTCAAACCATACAAGGCCTTTTTCAGTTTTAACACAAAATTAGGTTTGTCAGGGTCAACAAAACCTTTGGGTTGTTCAGCATACACCTCTTCACTCAAAACACCATTTGAAAAAGCACTCTTAATGTCCATTTGATGCAGAGATATTTTCAAATGACAAGCAACTGCGATTAAAAGCCTTACCGATTCTATGCGTGCTACTGGTGCAAAGGTTTCATCGAAATCGATACCCTCAATCTGAGTGTATCCCTGTGCAACTAACCTTGCTTTGTTCCGAACAATGTTTCCAGCTTCATCGGTTTTATTCTTGAAAATCCACTTGGTCCAGTGACATGCGTGTTTTCAGGGCGAGGAACTAGTTGCCAAACATCATTCTTGGCAAATTGTTCCAACTCTTCTTGCATAGCTCTTATCCAGAATTCATTCTTCATAGCATCCTCTACTCTTTTTGGCTGTGTTTTAGCAAAAAACAAGGTATACTGAATTTGAGAGCAGTTAGAAGACAAACATACATACCTTACCATCTCTTTGAAGTTTATCTGCTTCTTTCTTGTGTTCCTCTCGTCAATATCTCCAATGATCTGTCCTATTGGATGATTCCTTTAAACTCTAGACGGAATATCTCTCTGATACAGGTCGATTTGAGTGTCAGAATTGTCCTCATCGGAGTCTGAATCTGATTCAGAGGTTTCTCGAACTGGTGTTGACACAGGTGTTATATTACCGATTCCAACACTGTCTGCTACAGCAGGAACTGGTGTTGGGTATGGTGACATGTCAGCAGTGTTGTCATCCTCTGCTGCTCTAGATCCTGTACCTGCACTTTCATCTAAGACATTCGAAATATTTTGAGGATTTTGAACATACACTAGATCATTGTCCTCAGCTGGTTTGACCCCACTAATCAAATCATCAAATTTTACATTGACAGACTCCATCATGCATCTAGTCCTAAGATTAAATAATCTACATGCATGGCTATTTTGGGAATACCCCATGAAAACACATTTGTCACTTTTGGAGTCTAGTTTTGAAAGATGCACTCGATCATTTAGAACATTACACAACACACCCAAAAACATGGAAATAACTCAAGTTAGGCTTTTTCCCCATTAACAACTCATAGGGGGTAACATGTGACCCAGGCCTGAAGTACACCCTATTAATTGTGTGGCAAGCAGTATTCATTGCTTCAGCCCAAAAACGTTTAGCTATCCCATTCGAAATCAGCATTGTTCTAGTCATTTCAGCTAACGACCTATTCTTCCTTTCTACTACACCATTTTGCTGAGGCGAAATAGGAGAAGAAAATTCATGAGTAATTCCCACTTTTGAACAAAATTGAGAAAAAGCTTCGTTTTCAAATTCCTTTCCATGGTCTGACCTGATACTTCCTATGTTTACACCAAAACGCACACAAAGTCTTTTAATTAATTTTTTTAAATTTCCAAAAGCTTCTGATTTTTCTCTTAAAAATTCAATCCAAGTATATCTAGAAAAATCATCTACTAAAACCAACACATACCGTTTACCTCCAAGGCTTTCTACCTCCAGTGGTCCCATTAGGTCCATGTGTATGAGCTCAAAGAAGTTAGAGGTGGTGAGACTTTGTATGTTTGGGTGTGGAACTCTGACTTGTTTGTCCTTTTGACATGCCTCACAAACTTGAAAGATCTTCGTATTGAGCTTTGGGAGACCATTTACTGCTTCCTTCTTCACAAGCCTTTCCATCATCGTATAGTTTATGTGTCCCAACTTCTGATGCCACAGTTCGGCATCGCTTAGTTGTGAGAGTTTATAGAACACGTCGCCTTGAATCTGGTAGCAGTTATCGGGTGTTCTCTGACCTGTGAGTATGCAATTATTCTCATTGTCGTAGACTTCACACTTTTCTCTTGGGAATTTAACATTGAATCACCCGTCACATAACTGACTGATACTGATCAAGTTTGCGGTCAGTCCTTCAACAAGAAGTACATTTTCCAATTTGGAAATTCCTGGAACATGAAGAGATCCTTGTCCAACAATTTGTCCATTTGCGCCTCCACCGTATTTGACCTTTCCTCCTTTGAATTTTACAATATTTGATAAAAGGCCTTCTGATCCCGTCATATGTTTCGAGCATCCACTATCAAAGTACCACGCTCCTGGAACATGAGATTTAAGAGAAGTATAAATCATACTACACTTGACTTCGCCCTTTCTGACCCAGACTTGTCTGGTCTTGGTGGTGCCTTTGGTGATGGAAACCCCAGTTCTGTCATGAGTCCCAACACCATGGCTGATTCTCTGAAACTGAATTTTCTTGCCTGTTCTTTTCTAGCAATAAGGACGTATGTGGCCAGATTCACCACAATGATGGCAAACATACTGCCTTCTTCTCTTCTTTTGCAGCTTGGTGGAATTCAGAGTTGGGCTGGCTTGTAGATACTGAGATTTAGGATCGAAACCAATCCCGTGCCTTGACGTTTCCAGAAGCGACATTTTCAGAATTTCATCGAGCTTCACTCTTCCTTTGTTGAGATTAGAAAGAGTATCTTGCACCTTCTTCAGTTCAGCACTTACTCGCTCTAGTTCAGAATCTTTTCTTGAGAGTGAGGTTTCAAAATGGGTGATTATGTTAATTTGATCATCTTTTTCGTGGGTAAGCTTCTCTAATTTGATCATGAGTGTCTTCACTTTCAGAACCTGATCTCCCCAATTTGCAAAGAGTATATCGTACTCCTCACGCAGCTTGTCATATTCGTCGAGAGAATTATCAATTTCAGCATTCAGACAGACGGTGTTGGAATTGATGTTGATAATACGGATATCGTTATCACAAGAAACATTGGCAAATAATGCTGGTACTGACTTAGAAGAGTCAGAATCACTTTCGTCTTCATCAAATTTCTGTGCAATAAGGTTCTTCTTTCTCAATGTGTTTTCATACTCATTTTTATAGTGTCCCCATCCTTTACATTCATGGCATTGAATTTCACTCAGTGGTTTAGGAGAATTTGTGCTTTTAGATTCCGAGGACGAGGGCTCAACATTTGACAACTTTCTTCCGGAAGACTTCGGAGGAGGTGTTTCCATCTTGGACCTTGATGTTTTCCCTCCAATGTTGTTCTTTCTCCTTAAATATTTGTTGAACTTTTGAGTGATGAGAGATAATTCTTCCTCTCCAAGAGAGGTATTTTCGAACTTATCAAGTAACTCTCTCCAGTTAGTTTCTTCAGCTTCGTCTTCTGAGTTTACATTGGAGGAAAGAGCAATGTTTTTCTCTTTCGAGTTGGAATTAACGTGTTCCATTTCGTATATTTTTAGCGATCCTACTAACTCATCATAGTCGAGCTTGTCTGTATCTTTGGATTCCTCAATGGCGACCACCTTCATACTGAACTTCTTCGAAATTGATCTTAGCAGTTTTCCAACCAAACGTGAGTTGGACACGTCCTCGCCAAGATTTCCACATTCACTTGCTATGTCCGATAATCTCATGGCATAGCTTACAATAGACTCATTTTCATCCATTCTCATGGATTCAAACGTAGAGGTTAGCATTCGCAGGCGTGATTTCCTCACACTCGGAGTCCCTTCGCATACCCTTTGGAGGGCATCCCAAGCATCTTTCACCGATTCGCAATTTTTGATAACCTTATAGTAGTTCATATCAACAAAACTACACAGGGTATTAATGGTTTTGGAGTTCCAGTTGGCCACGGCTATCTCGTCAACCGTCCAGTCTTGTTCTCTCTTCAGCATCCGTGACTCGAGGCTTTTCCCAACCAACAAGAACAGATCTCCAGGCTCGTTCATCAATGTTTTGATAAACCAGCGCATCCTTTGTTTCCAGAGAGAATAGTTCTCCCCGTTGAGAATTGGAGGCCTTGGAATTCCTTGAGTGTCCATCAGATTGATTCTACAAAACAAGGATCGAAATACTAAGTGTCAAGTACCCTGCTCTGGTACCAATTGTAGTTTTGTAGTTCTCTAATTTTAAAGAAAATAAAATTTCTTATGCAGAAAGCAGATGTTGTGACGGGTGATATAACACCAGTTCCAACATCATTTTACTGAACAGTTTAAAATCAGATAAAAATAAACGCATCGGATAAAATAAATTAAACACAGGAATAAAACTTTTAGCCCGAAAACGTTCTTACGGACTTGGGTATACAAACCCGAAAACTATATTACTTATCGTTCAAAAGATCAAATACAAAGTACTAAGTAATATATGAAAACAATTGCATCAAACTCGATACGAAAACACTTGTTTCTGTAAGCTATATTCTTGTCCGTTGGTTACGCAACGTCGAAGAACTCTTGATCCGAATTCCAGCTCCAAGTATGACTGATGCAGTGCGTTCTTACTTCTTGAAATCGTCGAACCTTGTTCCTAGATTTCGTTCTCTCTGTCTTGCGTGCGTCCCTTCTGTGTTTTTCGTCCGTTCCTTTCCTTTGCGTCGACCAGCCTATTTATACAAATAAGGACTCCTAAACTTGATGGACAAGTTTAGCTAAACTAAGGTAATTAAATTAAGTTCTAATACTACCTTAGGTAAGAAATATAGAGTCCTAATAAAATAAAAACTCTAAGAAAGACAAACTACTAAAAAGAAGTTATTGTAAATAATTTCTCAACAAACTCAAAATCGACAAGGTATTGATTCCTCTCGGTTATACATTCTATTTTAGGATTATTACAAAAAGACCCACTAATCATTTAAAATTACAATAACCTAGCATTGTCTTACCAAAATGAACTCGGAAGATGGTTTTTGTAAAGTAAGTACAGACTTCAAGGGGCTATTTGTACTTTTAAAAGATAAGTGGGCACTACAAGAAAAATAGCAATAGACATCACTAAAAAGACATCATTTTTTTTGTTGTTCTGGTGTCTTTTTACTTTTAACATCGGTTTTTAAAAAAAATGGTGTTATATAAGTGTAGATTTTTGATAATAAACATCGGTTTTTTATTACTGGTGTCTTAAAACTAAAACTCGAAAAATAGACATCAGTTTTTGAAAACCGATGTTTATTTGTAAAATTTCTTATGATTAGACATCAGTTTTTATACATCAGGTTTAAAACTGATGTTATAATATATTTTTTTATTAAGAAAAAAATTAATATACATTCAATTTTTAACATCCCTTAAAAGCTGATGTGAATTAATAAAAAAAAAACTTAGGATTTTCAATCTATTTGTTAATTACAAAAAAAATTAAAAGCTGATTTGAATTAATAAAAAAAAACATAGAATTTTCAATCTATTTGTTAATTTTAAAAGAATTAAAAGTTGATGTGAATAATTAAAAAAAAATTTAGAATTTTCAATCTATTTGTTAATTTCAAAAAACATTAAAAGCTGGTGAGAATTAATAAAAAAAAAAAACTTAAAATTTTCAATCTATTTGTTAATTTCAAAAAGCATAAGGAATTGGACCGCCAGAAAATACATCTCTCCCGCTCTTTGTAACTACCCCTATTCTTTTGGCAGAAAACCCTTTTTTTTTTTTTTTCGTTGCCAGCCTACGCTTGAAGCAACTCGACCAGAGATCTCTGAGACGCCGTCGGAGCCTAATTGTCCCAGGGAAGTAAAGACCAAGTTTTTCATCGTTGTGAAGCCAAAGCCCTAGCCGGAACCATCTGCTCATCCTTTCTCGGTTGGTGCGGAATGTTAGTGGAAATTGATTGTGCCTTCATCACCAGATACCCTATAATATACTCAAGTCCAGGTACCACTAGATTTCCCCTTTCTCTCAATTTTGCCCTAATTCTCTCTTGATATATGCTTAGGTGTAGTTGTTCTAAATTTAATTTTGCGTGAAAAATTATGTGAAACAATTATTTGAACCAATCTTTACATTTGTTATGAAAGAGATGAAATTTGTCATAGATGAAATTATCTTGTTCAATGGTTATGGGATGTTTCTGGCTTATGTGTTGTAGGTTTCTTTGATTTTCTTTTTTGTTAAGACAGATTCTAATTACAAATAGGGTGGATACGATGATTATATTGTTTCGTGTTTATTTAGGATTCATCTTTGCAATTAATTACACAATGTAACATCAAATTGTAGTACCATATTATAACATATCCGAATTGCCGACAACTGAGTTTCAGTAATCACTGTTTATTCAATTTATTATTCAAAAAAAAAACCCTACTGAACAAATTAATATGTAATCTTCATACTTCAAATCAGTGAATTTTAACTTTGTGCATTTTTTCTTCATATTTTTAGTTAGTGCATTTTTAGTCTTGATCGGCTATTCTTTATTTTTAAGTTCTTTATTATAAAAATTGGCAAACTATGAAAATGATCTTATGTATGATTTTATCCAATTTTATTTTTATCCGTTGAGGCCTACCTATGCTTTAGATTTCATCGCTTTAAGAACTGGATATTAGTATGGGTTAATGTAATTGCATATTAATTGATGGAATCACAAAATCTTCTGTTTTTATTGTTATGAAGCTATTGGGTTAGCAACATGCTCTGGCTCCACAATTTGTGACCCAATCTTTTGGTTGTGGAAAAGAAAAGAGCGAAAAAAGAAAAAAGAAAACATGAATCAGAGATGTATGTTTCAAAAACTAGATTAATGAGAACAAACACGTTTTGCTATCACTCGGTTGTTCATTAGGTGAGATTCAGTTTAAGCATCTGTGCAATGGGTAAGGTGTTGTTTGGCTGAGTTTTTGAAGTCCATGTATGCCTTTAAATGTGTTAAATAACTGGTTTGACAAATATTATTTGATAAGCTTCAAAAATAAGATGTCAGAAAAAAAATATGAGAATCGTATGTGGGGAGTCCTAGCTTGTTTTCACAATTAAAGATTTTTCAAATGGCAAATATGGTATTTTTAATCATATAGGATCCAATGAATTGGGTCTGCACAAACTTATCCAAGAGTGTCGAAATGATCAAGAGTGTTCTTAAGAGTGTCGAAAAAAGATAGTTATTAAGGCTTTGGTTGGTTATTAGACCAAAGTGTGTTATTGCCTTCAATTCTACGACCAAAAGTGCAAAGTTTTTTTTTTTTTTCAGTATACTAGCTACTGCTGAGCTCTCTATAAAGGTGAGTTGGGAAAATTAAATCTATCTACCAGCAAAAAGATGTACAGTCAAGAGTTTAAAACATAATGTATGTACATTTGAGAGGGCTCACTCGTCCACAGTCTAAATCTCACCCATCATAATCCGATTGCTGACAATGTTGAATCCCAAAACAGATTCTCACTTTCTTCCCTTTCTTTCCCTTCTTTTTCCTGACTTTTATGATCATATCTGAGGCAGCCCCCGCACCACCGGGATCGGAGCCACCAACCTCGACATGATCGGAAATCATATCTGTGTGGATAGAAATTAAGGGTTTAGGTTTGAAAATTTTCAGGAATATAGTCTTCATTTTTTCTTTTAGTTTTTGAATTGGCGATGAAGTTAGTTGGCAGTGTGTGAATTTATTTGCAATTTGTGTTATTCAGTGTGTTTATTGTCAAAGTCCTGTTGCGTATGAACAAAATTGTGTGGAGTAATAATTTATAAATTCAGTTTACAAATTTATGTACTAATGTATTGTGTTATACAAATACATCTCCTGAAAGTTACAGAAACAAAGGAATATCTATCCCACAGCTGGTTCTAAAATAGGATCTTGTTAGAGTATGAAGCATTATCAAATAAACACTCAGTACGTGTTACTCCTTTTGAATCACTAAAAAATCATAAATTTTCTTTTGAGCCATATTGTAAAATTACTCGAAAGTAAGAATTCAAGTAATTCCAAAAGTCCATTTCAATCTTGGATATTCAATTGTGGTTTGATACTTCTAGGCCTCTATATTTAACAAAATAAAACTAAAGAGAACATCTGAGTTATTGATTTTCACACAGGCTACAATATGAAGTCCTACAACTTGCAATGAGAGTTATTCCATACACAAACTTGTAACATTTTCTATAAGTCAATCAGTTAGCAATATATATATACACAAATTATTACTATACAACGTAGATACAGTTTTATTCATTCATGTAGATGTACAGTGAATCAAATAAGAATTATTACTTGTCAGTTTTGTATTTTTATTCTTATTCATGTAATGTGGATAAGTTTGACTTGATGAACTTTGATATCTACTATATGTGTAAATGGAAAAGGGTACATAAGTTGCTTTTACAATCAAGAGTGCATGATCTGTGTGGATAGAAAATAGTACTGGCCTTCATTAGAAGCAAAGATAAGAAGATACCCAAGATTATTTTTTTTGATTGTTGACATAACAATCTTAACCTGAATGCAGACTGCGACTACATTCATGAAAGTAAATTTTGGATCTACAAATATTCTACTGTGTCTCTACCTTTTTCCCACTATATTACAAACAATTATTTATTTATTTAATTATTTTGTTGGATTAATTGTTAGTTGGATTTGTGTACAATAAGCCGATGCTCTGGATAGTAAATATGAAGGAAGCATGGTAATGTGCACAGAGATCGAATACCAAGGTCGGCATGTCTGCTCCCTCTGATTCCTTTTTCTGATTTGGGGGCCTGGTTTTAGACCTATATTTCTTTTTATTCTTTGATAGTGTTTATGTGATTTTTTTGTTTGGCCTTTACGAGAGGGATTTTAAGTCGTGGAAAGTTTTTTTAAATTTCATTACGTGTGATACATGACTCTATGGTTATATTATTGAGGATTTAATTTGGTGAAATTTATAATTTATGTTTGATTCTAAAACAATATCGACTCAAAGTTTGTTCCTATATTTCCTGGGATAGTTTTCTTTACTTTCACTGATTGTGAATTTTATATTTTTTTTTTTGATATTTTCTCATAAATGTTGGTTTGATTATCTAGTTGTTCTTCATTTGGTGTATGCTTTTTCGCGATAGAATTTTGAAATTACTAATAATTTGAGAAGATAATAGGTTAGAATATAATGTAAACTTTAAGACTAACAAGCTTACTAATAAAATTTTAATTATCAATAAGATTTTATAAACTAGTAATGATTGAATTAAATGTATCTGTTAATAATTCTATATCGAATGATATTTTTAAGTCGAGATTTAATTTAATAAAAAAAATCTTAACCTGAATGCATATATGTATATGAGATTTGAGCAATACTCAAACAATTCAAGTTTGCCTAACCCCATTTGTTTTCAGTCATTAGTATGAAATTTAGTTGTTCGTTTCCCATAAGAGAAGAAGTAGAATATATGTGGCAGTGTTGATTATTATTGTTATTATTATTATTATTATTATAACATTTTGAGCATTGGACTGAGAATGCAAAAAATTCAAAGAATTTTCTTTTTTTAAAAGCAGTTCCTATAATTGTTGTTGTTGTTGTTATTATAATAATAATAATAATAATAATAATAATAATAATAATAATAATAATAATAATTATTATTATTATTATAATCGTGTGACTTGGGGAGAATAGAACTTATTTGCCCCCAGCTTGTTATACGCTAAGTAGGGATGGAAAAAAGAAATTTTGTAATACATTATTGGGAATATAAGGTTCCTACTGGTTATTCATCCAATATTCGGAACCTTGTCTCGATGAAAGATTTGAAACTTGTGGGGCTCAAGTCACACGATTGTCACGCTTTGATGCAACAATTGCTTCCAAGAATCACGCTACCACTGAAGAGAAGGCCAGTTGTTCTGTTAAACATCGAAGTGGCACAAGCGAGAATGAAAAAGAAGATAAAAGAGAAGAGGCAGTTGAATCTGAAAAAGAGGACGAGATAAGTGGATGTGGCGTGTAATTTATGGAGAAAATTGTTGCTTTACAGGTAACTTAATCGCCTCTAAAAGTGAAAAGAGATATGGACAAAGGTTATAGCATTCTGCAGCTCATATTTTATTCCCCTTCATAACTAAAAATCTATTAAACCACTGATATTATTGATCAGAGGACATAATTGAACAATATAGTCACAGTGGGTTGACATTCTAATCTCTACAATGTTTTTTTTTTTGTCCTCGAAGCAACTTTGAAAAAAATGATCTCCCTATTCTTATTTGAAATAACTCTGTTTAAACTAGGGGTTCCACCAAGAAATACTTCTAACTATACATAATGGTTTCTCTTATCTTCGTAGGGCTCTGCAGTGGCATTGATGTTAGATTCTAACATTAATATTGCAGCATATGGTACGATTGTTCATGTTGACGGATCCGGAAAATTTCTTAATGGTGAACCATTGCCCACGAACTGCATGTGCATCGCTATTGATCTTGCAATTGATGAAATGTCCCCTTTGCCAGTTCAAATACTGATGTGTGCCTCTGTTGGTGATGCTGTGGGCAGCCATGTGGCTTGGCCTGCACATTTGGTCAAGTTGCGAGATGAGGTAAATGAGACAATGCTTTTTTTCAAGTTTCTAAAGCTATTAAGTTTAGAACTTCTATATAACTTATATAACTTTTCTATTATAACAACCTAAACACGGTGACAACTTACTATATATTATGATAATATTTAATATTGTTATTTTTAAAATGATTTTATTCACAAGAATCTGGATTTTTTGTATTAATTATAGTTCTTATCTTTGGTTGATTGATTCCCTCCCTTTAGCTTCTCCTATCTTTTTCTTTCTCGTTTTCTTTTTTTTTTTTTTCTTTTCCCTTTGAATTTTTGTTCTTGTTGAACATGAACTCAGCCACCTTGGGTGATTTAGAGGTTTCGATTCCATTTTTTTTCTTGTTTATAAGTCCCTTCAGTATTATATTTCATATCTCCAAATTAATGATTTTTCTTAATTAATTTTAGACTGTTGGTTGGTTTAAGAATCTATGAACATCCTATCATATAGTTTAATTAGATTTAGTTTATCTCGTCTTCACTGTTTCCTACCTAATCGTATCTAGTTGATCAACATTAATTAATTACTGTGAGCATTTGTATTAGAATATGCATGAATGTCTTTTGTATTTATTAAGAAACTTCCAGGAAAATATATGAACTAATATTGTATAATGCGGAGAAGGGGAGGAGAGGTAAAAAAAACAACCTAACTGGGACATCATTAAGGTATGTCTTTGTAATTGATAAATTTTACAATATAAATATCCGGATTAGTCACTAACAATTTGATTCTAATATAGGTTCCAGTTCAACCGAATGATAAGCAATGTGGTTTTTATGTAATGTGATACATGAGTGAGATAATTGACGCATTTGTGAGGAATAGTATGGCTCCTCTACGATCAATGGTAAAATTATAATTATTTTACTATTTTCACAGTAATATTATGGTAACATATTTGTGTTTGCTCACAGTTCAATAAAGTTGAGTATTCACGAGTAGAAATTAATGAAGTGCATTTGGAGTGGTCAAAGTGTGTGGAAAACCACATGTTTGAATAGAAAAAGGTACTCATTTTTAGATGACCTACTTGATTTGCTTAGACATCATGATAAATTATAATTTAGAATTTTAAGATGTCGTATTTATTATTTTTTTGGTCTAGTTATGCGAATTCTTGATGTTGTCCATGCTTCTAATTTTATTGTTGGGACATGTGTTGAAAATGTGGTTGCGATTATTGTTGAGTTATTGTCATTTTCATACTGAAAATGTGGTTATCATTATTATTTTAGTTGTTCTTTGTTAATAAAATATATATTTTTATTAAAGTACTCGACACCTATACTTTCTTGTTAGAAACCTTGAGATTGACTTGGTTGCCTTATTAATTTGCAGGATATCAAGGTGTTTGGGTGGTGGTGCTGCTGGTGGTCAATGCTATTTTATTAATTTAAAGATTGTGGATTTATAGTTAAATTAGAGGACTTGACTAGTTTTTGCGATTCATTTCTTTGACATGAAAGTATTTTGCAATTACGCTATCATTTAAATAATAAATTTGAGTTTTTGAATTTGTTTTGTTGATTTCAATATTTATTTTGTGTTAATTTACTATATATATGAATTCAAAATAATTAAAATATGCGCTAAATTATAAATAAAAGACATCGGTTTACTTTAAAAAAGTGATGTCATATAAATATAAAACACCACGAATTAAAATTGTTGTTAATACTAAAGACATCGGTCTTTTGACATCAGTTTTTGACATCGGTTTAAGAGACGTTGTCTTTCTTAGAATACACATCAGTTTAGACCTGATATAAAATCTCCTTTCACACATCATGTGTTTTTACAACACTATTATTTTCTAATAGACATCGTTGAGAAATCGGTTTCTTAAAGTATATATTTAACTACGGTTTTAAATCGCTGTTGTAAGAGATTTAACATCAGTTTGACATTTTAATACACAACGTCATTAAATCGGCGTAGAATGTAGTATTGACATCAGATTTAAACCGATGTTATAAACCACCCCTTTTAACACCGGTGGATCTAACATCGGTATTTTTTGTGTTAGACACCGAATTACAAACGATGTTGAAATGGTTTTTTGTAGTAGTGGGGTTTTTTCATTATTAGAATAAACATCATGGGTAGTTTTTGTAATTAACCCACACTTTTGTCAAACTTGTCAAATCGAGGGCATTGGACAACTTGGAGTTTCAGCAATGGCTGAAACGATATTGCAATTCGATAAATGGCAGATTGATAACGAGTAATATTTCTTTTAATGTACTCAGTTGAATTTTCGTGTAGCTCGATATTATTTGTCTTATGTCGCATGTTTTTCATTTTCTTCAGCAGTACAGAACACCCTTCATGATGACAAGGACTTGGAAGATGACGACTATATGGGGGATGATGAGGACAGCATTGGATGTGATGGAGATGATGACATGAGATGTGATGAGGGTGATTTGTGGGAGTTTTTATTTGTTTGTGATAACATTACAGACATTTTGGATATATTGCATTAAAACTTGAGTAATGGCGTAGGAGTTTGGAATGTTCTTCGGATTGTAAGATTATTGTGTTTGTTGGGCATGTTAGACTTTATGTTTCAAGAATAACATTTAATCTTTAGAAATTTTATTTTGCATTTTGTTGTACATTTTTTTGTCTTATTTAGTTATTAGTTTACAAGTTTTCTTTTCTTACGTGGCTAGAGGAATACAAATATAGGGGGCTTTTTTCCTCGAATTCCTGTGGAAATTCTATTGGAATTAGCTAGTTGGAATATCTAGAAATTCTTACTGAAAGATTTGTTGGAAAACTCGTTGGAATAGATTCCAACGGTAAATATCCACCGGAGGAAACTGTCAGAAAATATTCCAATGGAATGTACAGTGCGACGCTCGGTGGAAGTTACGTTGGAGTGTATTCCAACAAAGAATTTCCATAGGAATCTCTGTAGGATATTTTTTCCGTAAAAATCCCCGTGGGAATTTGGCAATTCCGACGGCCATTTTTCCAACGGTATGTATTTCGTTGAAAATTCCATTAGAATTAGGCATTCCAACGGAAATTTATCTAAATTCCAACATATATTTTCCATTGGAATCCGACTATTTTCTTGTAGTGGTTGAACTCTAACAAGCAAATTCCAAGCACCATTCCTCCATTTCATTTCATATTATCAAAATTATACTACTAAGAAACATGCCTCTATTTTATATTATTTTGATGGTCCAATCATTCATTTGAATAATGAAAAGCACATCATAGAGTGGAACTAAGACTTGTGCAGAATCAGAATTCGAACTTATAATACCATGTAGATGAATTCGACTGTTGAATATTAGCTGCTTTGAAAAGTTGGGATGTTCCAAGAGCAAGGGCATCTTGAGACCCGCAATATTGGCACCAAATATCATCCGGAGAAATATGAATCAAATCCTATATTAAAGTCTTTAGCCATTATATTTAAATATAATGCATTGAAAATTATCATAATGTCTTGCTCGTCTCTGCCTCTGAAAAATCATTTGTTTTATAAGTCAAGACTGTCTTAAGGGGCCTTTATGCATGTTTTATGATGTAAATGTTCGATTAAAATATATTGAGATGTGAGAAGAAAGAACTCTAGGAAACTCATAAGAGGATTGCTAAAGTTCAACTTAGGTTACTACGAGCTTGTAGCTCAAGTGGTATCACTAACTTTTTATAAGGATGTTGACAAGGGTTCGAACCCTAAACCTCTTATTAAAAGAAAATTCAACTTAAGTTGATCACTATTCTCTCAAGCACTTTCAGCAACTATGTTTTCCCTACTCGCTAAATTTTTTTTGGCAGAACTCTTCAATAAAAGGATTCATTGATGTTTCAAAGTCTCATGTGGGCGAAGTTGATGTCAATACAAGGATATTTTAAAGAGAATATGTGTCAAATAATAGAAAAAAAAAACGCTATCTATTATTCTTTTAAACTGGTTAAAAAAACAAAATAATAATTCTAAGTAAAAACTAGAAATTTCAAATTATAAACTGGTTTTAAAAAGAAAAAGAAAAAAACTAGAAATGATCCAAGTAATTCTTTAAAAAAAATAATAATAAAATATAAATATAAAAATTATTAAATACCATTGAGAAATATAAAAAAATCAGATAAGTAAAATATATAATTTTTAATTAATTATAAATACTTATTCAATAAGTTTGAATGTTGAAAAATATAATATAAGTAAAATATAAAAATTATAATTAAATATTTGAAACTTATTTAATTAATAAATCAGAAAAAGTGAAAAACTTATAAAATTAGCTAAAAAAATAAGAAATCTGGAAATAATTAAATAAAGAATAAAAGACACGGAAAAGAAAGAGAGAGTATACCATGGACCCAGGTGCACCTTGTAAGGTGCACCCTGTAATTTAATTTATCATCACATATAACTGGTACATATCATCACAAGTAATTGAAAATCTAAATCTAAAATCTAAAATTTAAAATACTAAAATTAAAAATTAAACCCTGAAAATTGGAAATTAATCCTAAAATGTAAAACTAAACCCTGAAATTAAATATTAAACAGTAAATCCTAAGTTTATATCACATATCATCACATATAACTGACACATATCATTACATATAACTAACACATATCATCACATATAACTGGCAGAATGATAAATTTTTGTTGGAACCCTAAAATGGAAAATTAAATAAAAAAAACTAAACTTTGAAATGAAGTATTAAACCCTAAAAATGGAAAACTAATGCCTAAAAAGTAAAATTAAACCTTAAAATGAAAAAATAAACCCTAAACTCTAAATTTTTAACACATATCATCACGCATAATTACAATATATCACCACGTATAACTGTCATATATTATCACATATAACTATCATATATCATCACGTAAAACAAAGTGCACCTAACAAGGTGCACCTAATAAATTGCCCAAAAAAAAGAAGCATAAGTGATAAATAAGATGTTTTATGGTTTCCTAATTAAATAATTTCATGGTTTTCTAGATATATATGTTATGTTTTCCTAATAAAATATATTCATGGTTTCCTAATTAACTATGTGACCTTGAAATCTCATTTTTCTAAAATAATATTTTCTTTTTTTATGTGACCTGAAATCTCATTTTTGTAATATAATTTTTTCTTTTTTTTTATTTGATAGTTTTTTTATTTTATAATATTTCTTTTAAAATTATGAAATAATTATTTAGAAGTTGATCACATTTTATTATAATTTAGTCTAATTAAAGTATTTTAATATTAATATATTAAGTAATTATTGATGATTAAATATTTATTTTATATATTAATCCAACTGACTTTATAAAATTTTAACAACTTATATTATTACTATTTTATTTTAGTTTTAACTAAGTTTAAATAATAATTTATTATATTACTTTTCTAATTTTAAATTCTGAGATTAATTTAATATTATATTATAATATATTAAATTGTGGAGTGGTTTTGATTTATATTGTATTAAGAATATCGTGAAAAAAAAAAGTACAATATTATATTTTAGTGAGAAATTATAACACATTTGCCCTGTCGGCACGTCCCTGGGCTTTCGTATTTTTTCGGGGTGATTTGTCAAAAGGTTGTATTTGAAATAAAGAAATAAATCTCAAGTAGTGACTGAATAAGGAATATATGGTAAAGGTATGATGATATCAGTGAGGATATGATTTATTCTCAATAAAATTGTAGTAGTAGATGTAATTTGCGGATGGAAAAGTGAACGTGTTAGTAGTGCATTTTTGCGAGATAAAATTGTAACGATAACACTTTGATATATTTATATTTTAAAAATATACCCCCCAACACCCACCCACNCCACCCACCTACACACACGTGGTATTTTCTAATAAGATTATAACCGGTGTGATTGTTGATTGGAAAAATGAAAGTAACAGAACATTGCGTTTTTGTAAAGATTTTCACTAAAATGGACAGGTGCATTAGTTTACTAGGAATCCATTCTTTCAGATGAATGAAATCCTCTAATTTATTTTTTTCAAGTCTCAATTTTTTTATAAAAGAAATTCAACTTTAATTCTTCTTCTTTTCTATATGTTGAATTGAAATAAAATCGGATTTGAGGAGATAATTTAGGAGTGGTTTTAAATGATCATTTTATGATTAGAAATTGAGATCTACCTCACTTATTCAAAATAGCTTAAACTATAATTGCAACAATGTGAAATCATCATTGTATTATGAGCATATCCAAATAAATTCAATACGAATATTAAAATCCTTAATATCGAATTAATTCATCAATCCAAATGAAATTTGAAGGATTTCAAGGTGATATCGCCAACTAATTAATCCTCTCATATCATGTTGCTATAAATTGACATGCTTGGACAATGCTTAATTATTGGTGTGAGTAAACAAAAAGAGAGAGAAATTTGAAAATTATGGAGACCAAGAGCTTGTTTACCCTTGTTCTTCTTTTGATATTTGCTTTGGCCTCTGGTAAGTCCTTTTCCATCTACCTTTTCGAAATATTTCCTAACTTTGTAATTTGGCCCATCCCCAATAAACAAGTTTGATTTTCATGTAACAGACTTTTCTAAATATCTTCCCACCCAATAATTGAGTATTCATGGATCGGGTATCCGGTCTTTGAATATTTTTTTGATCCAAATCGATAGAATTGGTTCGATAAAAAATTCGAATTGTGAATCAACTCATAGTCAGCGGTATCCTATTTCTCGGTTACCCGCAAAATTGGTTCATGTAAGTCGGGTATCTTGAGTTTTTGGAATAAAAAATAAAACGAAGTATTATAAAATATTAGTAAGTTTTTTTGTATTTTTTTCAAAAATCAATTAAAAAATTATACATTAAATAACATGTTGCCAATCGAAAACATTAAGACTCGAGTATTTGTCAAATTATTAATTAACTTAAAGAAAAATCATATTCATAAAACTAACAATAATAAGCTAGTATTTTTGTGATTATAAATAGTGAATGAGTGGATGAAGTAAAATTAAGAACTAAGAAGGCACATAATTTGTTTTGTACCTAATTATATACAAAATTACAAAATTGTCCCTTTTAGTGGATCAGTTCAGGTATCCACCGGTTTACACAATTATGAATTGTGATCCACCCCAACACTCTTATAACCCGTTCTTTTACTGCCCCGGTACCTCAGAGGGGTTCGATTACCCTATTTTTCAATTAGGGACAATTCTGTTTTATCGATTTTCCGATTTTTAGATATTTTTCTAACAACCCTAATTTGCATTTGAAAGTGATTGGGATACAATTTATTAAAAATTAATAAAGAAAGAGGATTATATTTAGTTATTGTTTTGAAAAGGCGATTGAATGATATCATTTGTTATAGGGTATATTTTTTTCTTAAATTATATGTTGTATTATTTATATTAATGATATGCATGTACAAGAAAAATATAAACTTACGTATAATAATATATAAATAACAGTATTGTATATATGGTGCATCCCAACTCCCCAGAACAAATTGAATCGAGGATATAAAATTATTGTTTCGAGAAATACGATATTTCATTGTCTATTATATTACATGTCATATTTCATCATTTGAATACTTTCATTTTTATTGTATCAAATTATAATATATTTTCATACTTATTTCATATATTATTTATAAATTTTTATTTAATATATGTTAATATCAATAATTAATAAGTTATTATATTAATAAAAATAATATAATTAAAAATATAAGTAAAATTTAAGATTTACTGTATACTAACTACGTTTTCTTAATCTTCGTAAAAATAAATATTTATACACAGTATTTATATTATTATTACTTATTTTTTTAACAACGGAAGACTTCATTCCATGTGCCGTTAACAATTCATCCTACATTAGGCCTCATTCATAAGATATGTTATTGTGTACTTAATGAATGAATGATTGTAGTAAAATAGCCCTTAATTTTATTTATTTTTGGAAATAATTTGTTAAAATTTATGATAATTAATGGTTTATGATTGGTCTAAATTGTAAAATTGGCAGAGCAGAGCATGGGCAAGACATGTGAATTGATCAGCAAAGAAGGTTGCTACAGTGACTTTGATTGCAGGACGCGTGTTTGTGTCCCAATAGGCTACCCCGTCGGAATTTGTGAGTTTCAAGGACCCAAACCTCGGCGATGTGTTTGCAGGAATTTCAACTGTTAATTAGTCAATTTTGTTCTTGAATAGATGAGCCAGGATGTATTTCCTACTTGAATATAAAATAAATTACTTTATTTTGAATGAAATATATGATTTCTATATTCTCAGGGTGTTATTTTGTTGAATTTATTTTTAGCTTGAGTATGGATGCTAATGAATACGAGTATATATAATCAAGATTCAAGACCCACCCCAATATTATTGAGTTAGAAATATAGTTTCTATATAAACGTAAGACACAATGCATGTGAAGAATGGCAAAAACTTGAAAGTGACGGCCACACGGATCCATTATCATGTGACGGAGTCCAACCCGCTAAATTTAGACCCATCCCAACAAATCGGGTAATATATAAAAGGTAAAGATTTGCCGAATTCCCCATATTTCTCCACACTCTCTCTTTCAATCTCTGCCCATTAAATTCAAGTATTGTGTTTTATTTATGCAGAAATAATGTCACTTTTATATTAAGAAATGTCACTTTTTATGAAAATTTGCTTGTTTATTTTCTACAATTTTAGTTTATGATTTATATTAATATCTTGCTTTGGTTTATTAAAGTGTTCTATTAAAGTTTTTTTTGAATATTTTAAATTCAAATACTCTTTTTTCCTTATGCAAAAACATTGTCACTTTTTGCACTAAAAGGTGTCACTTTTTGCACTAAAAGGTGTCACTTTTGCATCCAATTTTGTCACTTTTCTAATAATATTATGATTGAGCACTTAAAATTTAATTGTATAACTATTTCAATTAATATCGTTATTTTTTGCACTAAATAATGTCACATTTTCACTAAAATAAAAAGCGTCAGTTTTACTAGTATTCAAGCATAACTTAAAATAATGTCAAACATTCAATTAATACTATCATTTGTACACTAGAACGTGTCACTTTTCCAATAAAACTGGTTACTTTTCACTAAAAAGTGTCAATACAATCACTTTTTCAACTAAAATGTGATAGTTTAAGTTATATTTTAGTGAAAAGGTGACAGTGTTATACATTAATATATATTTACTTTGATTGTAATGTTATTGATTTATATACAAGATAAAATATATTTGAAGCAAAAAGTGACACTTTTAGAGTCAAAAGTGACACTAATAATGGAAAGGTGACACATTTATATTTTTAATTAAATTTTTTATTACAATGATATGTAAAAGTGACTGTTTTTAGTGTAAAGTGACACTTTTAACTGAAAAAGTGACAATATTAATTGTTGAAAAAATGACTATTTACTAAGTTAAATGTTTGATTACAATATAATATGTAAAAAGTGACACTTTTAACTGCTAAAGTGACCGTATCAATTGAAAAAGTGACAATGTTATATTTTGAGTTATAAAGTTGGATTACAATATAATATGTTCTAAAAGTGACATTTTTAATTTAAAATATTTGAAAATGTGACACTTTTAGTGTAAAATTAACAATATTATATTTTAAAGTACATTAAAAAAAGTGACGCACTTAAGTGAAGAAGTGACAGTATTTCGTGCGAAAGTAACAATTTTATGGAATTTCACACTATCCAAAGTTATTCGACAATTTCATAGTTTATTTTTCAATGGCTAGTTTTCCAATCATTTCTCACCATCTATGTACAAAAAAATATAACAAAAAGAAACATATGTCCAAGCTAAATCCTTTATTTTACAATGTTGAAAACATTCAACTCAAAATATAACAATGTCACTTTTGCACTGAAACGTGTCACTTTCCCAATTAAAAATGTCACTTTTACACATTATATTATAATCAAACATTTAACTTAAAACATAACAATTTTAGTTTTTCATTTAATATTGTCACTTTTCCACTAAAAAGTATTACTTTTAATTTTATTTTTTTTATAATCAAGCTTTAAATTTAAAATAGATATATCATTGTCACATTTTCAATTAATATTGTTACTTTTTTAATTAATAGTGTCACTTTTATATTAAAAATATAAATTTTACATTATCTAAAAATCAAACATTTAATTTTAAATAAAATAGTGTCACTTTTTCAATTCATATTATCAAATTTTCATTAAAAAGTGTTATTTTGGACGTCGAAAAGTAGTGATGGTGGTGGTGGTAGGGGGATCCTATACAATCAATGATCATTGAAAAAACAAGGAGAGGGATAGAGGGAGAGTTTTTCTCAACATATCTAATAACACCTTATTTAAGAAAATTGTTGTAAAATATAAAACAAAGATACAAAAACAGTATAAAAAAAAAATACAATTGCTGACTTGATGTTCATAACCCAAAACTAAGTCATTCAATCATTTCAACAAACACTTGAGATGCAATACATTTACCTTCAAATCCCTGCACAAGAAGAATCAAAAGAGAAACACCAGAATTATTGAATATTCAAATCTTGAACTACTTGAAAAACACCCCCAATATATTCCTCAAAATGCATATGCATCTAATRAAAAYGCAWGTTGTAGAAAGTTCAACAAACCCAACCATTAATCTCCTTTGCACAAAYGAACAATTAAAAATAAACTGAATAGTAGTTATCTTTGTAAGTCTGATGTTTATTATTTAAGAATAAATTAAAAATACTCTAATAAACATAAATACGACAAGTAAATAATATTACCTATTATGCACAATGACACAATCCATTCTTGGTTTCTTTTCTTCATAATATCATATTGGAGTGGAAACAGAAGTAAACTTGTAAATTGAAAGGCTGCAGAGCAATAGAGATAGTTCAGTGGGCAAAGGTGGCGTATCATAATGATTGTTGTTCAATAGAGTTTGCGAGAGATAGATGGAGGAGGTAGTGATGGAGGTTTACAGAGGCGTAGATCTATCAAAATTTGGTGCTTTGCGCGCGTGTGTATATATATATGTATATATATGCATCCGAATTTTGTATTTTCATTTATTTCAAAAAAACAATAATTCAGACTCGGACAAAATGATGGTGTTGCGGTGGCTGCGTGAATACGACGGAGAAGAGAGTAGAGAAGTAGAGGGATTTTTCTTTCTAGGTTTGGGAATATTCATTGGAATGCACAAAGAGGAAGAAGAAAGTAACGGTGAGTTCCCTTTTTTTTCCCCCCTTTTATATGATCCATTTTTGATGGGTGGATACAACAATGGGTCGGGTTTGGGCTCCATCGTAATAAAGATAACCCGTGTGGCTGTCACACAGGAGACCTGCTCATTGGACTGCACAAAGAGGAAGAAGAAAGTAACGGTGAGTTCCCTTTTTTTTTTTGCCTTTTATATGATCCATTTTTGATAGGTGGATACAACAATGGGTCGGGTTTGGGCTCCATCGTAATAAAGATAACCCGTGTGGCTGTCACACAGGAGACCTGCTCGTGAAGAATTTGGTATGATTCTCGACATGAAATGTTATGAATTGCATTAAATTGTAATCGAGTATAATCATATTATGGAATTATGTAAATTTTAATAAAAATTGTTAATATGTTAGAATTATTATAACTATATTTTATAAGAATAGTTATCACAACTTAGGAGGTGTACAAATTGCAATAATCATATTTATTGTGCAAGATTATAATTAAAAATATGAACTATTGGGAGAAAAAGGAAAAATTCCCAACTAGGCCAATAATAAATAAAACTACCCCAAATAATCCAATCAATACTATTACTTCCCACTAACTCACAAGTACACAATACGGGCAACGATACCCTCAAATCAATATTAATCCCTATCAAAAATAAAACCCCTCACGCCTGCCTTTCCACAATTCCTCCCGCAAAATCATCATAAAGATTCCATCCCCCCTCGCAAAAATCAAGCAGATACAACCAAAATCAAAACAACAGTAGTTTTGAACGAGTTGTAAAAATCAAGTAGATTCTGTATTCGAAGAAAATCGAATCATGAGAATTGGAAAACTTCAATTTTCTGGCTAGGTTTTCAGGTGAGATGAAGATTTACGGCGGGTGTGATTTTGCCCGAAGTCGCAACTCGGAATTTCATACAATGCTTCAGAGAATCACGTAATTGAAGGGGTTATACGCTGATTCTCAACCGATATATCCCCTGTTTGGAATTCTCCCTATATATAGTAGTGTAGTAGGCTTTTCGAATTTGTACTGGTTTTAGTCGGAAAACGAACACACCACCTCTTTCATACTAACGACTGAAGATGACGAAAATGCCTCTTCCTCCGTAAGTTTTCGGTTTTCATTTTTTTTACTGGTGATGGCGTTCAAACTCGATGGGCCGGCGTTTATATGGCTTTCACGTCTCTAAGAACCTAGTATCGTATTTTTCTTTCTGTAGTTTATTATATGATTTCTTTGGTTTGCTTGTGATGAACTATTTTTTTGAGGGAAAAAAAATAGATTTGGCCAGAAACAGAAAGTGGGCTTTCAACAATACTAGAAAAATAGATTTGTAAAAGTTTTCCAAATTTATAAACATGTCATTTGTGTGATATCGCGGGAGAAAATGAAGAATTTCTGGTAAAAAAACCATGTGGCCTTTGTCAAATGTGTAGGTGTAGTAGTTAGACGGGATTGTAACTAGTCTTTTATTGGCGCCATTGATCATAAAGGCTGTAGTATGGAATGAATTGATAAATAGTCTGTAATTGTCCTAGTTACTAATCTGTAATTATCAACTAGGCTGTAGTTGATAGTTTGTAAATCGTTCTTCTAGCAGTATGGAATTCATCTCGGTTATAGTACAGAATTATATGCCATGTTCGTAATATAAATTCCGTCATGTGTATTAGCAAATGAACAATAGTAGTACGACCAATTTCTACTAGTAACTAGTCTGTAATTGATTACTAGTCTGTAACTGAGAGTTTCTAAATCGTTCTTCTAGTAATATGGAATTCATATAGGTTATAGTATAGAATTATATGCCAAATTCGTAATATAAATTCCGTCGTGTGTTTTGTGTACCATTATGAGATGTAACGATTCCATTTTACGACACTATGTAGGCAAAATCTGTAACATGTATATAATTGATCCTAGAGTGTAAATATATCTAGTGAACTTTGTAATATTTCTTAATCCATATATAGTATGTAATTTTATTAGAAGTGGTGAGAAATGCAAAGGGGACTTTCAACATTATTAGAAAGCTAGATTTGTGAAAGGGAAAAAGTTCATAAACCTGTTGTCATTGCTCTGATATTTTGGGATAAAATGTGTAATTTTTGATAAAAGTGAGGGGAATGTGCAGGTGTACTACAAAACCTCGTGGACTTTGTGAAATGTGTTGGTTTATTAGGTTGCTGGAATTGCAACTAGTATGTAATTGTCTTAATCGATCAGAAAGGTTGTAGTCTGAAATGAAATGAGCAGTAGTATGCAATTGTCCCAGTATGTATTAATTTGTTACAGATAGTATATGATGTTATTAGCTGTTCGAATTTGATATTAAAGGTTGTGTAATATGAAATAATATTTTGTAATAAGTAAGTAGTTTTAAAATGCAATAACATATATCTATTATTGGAATCATTGCAGGAAGTTCAGGTCGTCGATGGCAACGGTGATGAGTGAAATCCAAACACACGGCCGTGCGATAAGTAAAAGATATTTAGAAATAATGAGAAAAATACCTTTTTACCTTTTGTTTGAATGTATTCATTCTAGCAAAATTACTAGCTTATATTGTCATCGAGGTGAGGCCGTTACGGCAGATATCATGTACACGTACGATCCAAAAAAAAATTCACACTAGGTGGTAAGGAGGTGATGTTAACGAAGCGAGATATACAATTCAGTTTTGGAATTGTCGATGGAGAAAAACCGATAAAAGTGTACAGGGGAAAGAAAAAGGACTGGCATTTCTATAATAGGTGGTTTGTCGGAGACAGGTATTTTAATTCTAATGTGGTTAAGGACAAATTGAAGATGTTGTTTTCTAAAAAGAATCAACCGCTTCCTGAATTTGAGGATGCAGTGAGGTTGTTTTGCCTCCTCCTCATTACAACGCTATTCTTACCACTGATTGGGTTTAATTTGACATGGGGGTGGGTAGAGTTTGTTGAGAATCTTGATAGTATGAGGAAAAATGATTGTAGTGGTACGATAGTGAGGTTACTAGTTAATTCACTGAATGTTAATCATGAGGATCCATTCAAAGTGGTCGGGTGCACGATGGTACTACCGGTAAGAAATATAATTTATGCTTTTTGGTCGTAAGACCATTAAAGATTGAATGCCCTGGGATTGTTCATTGGTGGCTGGTTGTTCTTTGTATTTTTTCTATAACTTTTTTTATGAAGTACTGGCTGTGAGAGCATGTATGTGTTATTGACGAGCGGCATGGTGCAGTGGGTGGGATACCGAGGTTAGTGAAGTGGCACCTACCGAACCTGAAGATTGTAGTGAACAGGGAGAGATCCTCTTGATGCTAGATGATGAGCTTGTGAGATATTTCGACGTGTTTATGTGTTTTTGTGTTTATATATTCATGGATACACACACACACACACACACACACACACACATACACACACACACACACACACACACACATATATATATATATATATATATATACACACACACACACAAACTACTATATACTTATGAACCCAATGTGTGTATAAATTATATAATCATGCCTATTTTAGCATTCTAAAAATCTAACCAAGTGGTTATTATTGATCGACAGGTTGTGGAAGCTGATCTAGCACCAACACAGATGGAAAGAACCACACGGGACAACTTAAAGAAGTGGTGTGGAAAGGCTGGAGTGGATCGAGAACAAAATGTTGGTGAGTGTAGCATGAAATATAGTAGGGAAATTGTATCTAGGGGTGTTATTGTGCGTGCCGATCAAGGTGGTACCTGTTTGAAAATGTGACGGTCGAGGAAGAGGTTGTTGAAGTGGAGAAGTTTTATGATGAAATATTAAGAGATCATGTTGCGCTGCAACTGAGATTGGTAGGGTTTGAAGAGGATAACAAACTACGTAGAGAAAAAATCTGCCGCATCGAACCAAACAACGATAAAGTGTCTGTTGACCCGGGTAGTGAACCATTGCAGAACATTGAATGTTTAATATTGGTGTACAACACGCTTCTCGAGAATTTCGAAGCAGCCGAGGGTGAGCTCGTAAGGAAGGATGAAAAAATATCGACTTTAGATAGATGTCTACAGATGGAGACAAAGAAATTGGTGGATTTTGGATCGGGAATACGCGATAAGGGTGAAGGAGATAGTTGAACTACGAAATGAAGTCACGAAGCTTGAGAAGACGATTGACAAGTAGAAAAATGTGAATAACTATCAAGCAAAGGAGATAGAGCAGCAAGCCGATCGGTTAGTGTAAGAACTCTGTTTGTTACAAATTATATTGTGTACTACTATTCTGTGTATTTGGTTGTATAATACAATAATTCAAATATGATTATGTTTTGATTCGAAACTTCACAATATAATAAACTTGAACTATTTAGGTGGTATGCGGATGTGGCTGAACCGGAAGTACATGCCGTGACTCAATTACATTCAGCGGAAGAGGAGATATCACCAGTTGAGGACAAAGTGCGACAGAATTCAATGATAAAGAGGCTGAAAGGGAAGAATCGAAAAGTTGCCTCGATGATGATTTCGACTACGGGATCGAACGAAATAATGGGTAGAAGCTGAAGGCAAAAGGTGGAGGTACAGTTGAAAATGTGTGGTCGTTTGAGAAAATTCCCAATTCCTAAATATGCTAGACGTTGATACCGTGGACACTGTGAGAAACACCTATCCGCTGGATGTTTGATGATGTTGGTGACAAGACTGAATCAGGAGATGGGGTAATCATTTTTTAGTAAAGTGGACCATCTTGTGGCATAGAATTGTTACAAATTATATTTTTTTCTGTGTAGCAAGACAGTGTATTGTGATGCAGAGACGGAGATGGTGGTGGATACCGGTAGTATCATGAATATATTGAAAGGAGTTTACATTTGCAATAGTGTAAGTTTGTACAGAATGTATATGTAATACACGAAGTTGGTATGATGTATTTTCTTGGAAAACTTTAACAATTATCTAGCATTGTCTTTGTGTGTGTATGATATTTCTATGTTTATGTTTGATGGAATAATGTAGTAGTTTGATTGTAAAAAAAATAGGTTGATGCATACAGACAGTACCTCGACGATGGATATTATCAAGGATGGCAGGTTAATAACGATTTTACCAGGAGATTGTTGGGTACGGTAGCCGACTACATTTGAAAAAACTTTTTCTCTGTCTATCAAATAATTTTTATTTGACAATGTATCATCATTTATGACTTTTCTTGTAGACAAAGATCGTTAAGCGTCATAGTGAAACCCAGGTGAAACAGATTGTTACGGCATCATTCAAAAATACAGGGATGATTTTTCTACTTATACTTTCTAACGGCAGGAATAAGGACATCGGTGCAAACTACTGGACCTTACTGGTGATGGATATCGACACACATGAATGGTGATTTTATAATTCGAAGATGCCTCGTTTACCTTCATTAGAATGACCAATACCATCGAGATGTAGTGAAGCTGGTATGTATTTTAATTTATTTTTAAGATTGAAATAAAACATATGCTGCGTATATTTGAAATCAAAGAAGAGACTTTTGTGTACTACTAAAATTCTTTCTGCTTGTGAAATTACGTACTACCATGTGAGTAATATTGTGAAGATACACATGTGCAGAAAAATGAGAATCATTTAAGAAGGTTTATTTAGAGGACTTGTCTATTGTATATGATCCGAACTTTTGTGTTTCAAAATTAAAATCCAAGTTAAACCATGCGCGTCTATGTTTTAAAACAAGTAAGTTCGCCCGTAATAGAACGGGGTCACTTGTAGATTGGCAAGTTAAACCGGGCCGATTCTCTCGAGGAGTGGAAATACGGAGTCAACGATGTTTATTATGAATAAAACACAAGTTCTAATTCTAAACACACGATCAAGGGGGTTTTTGTTTCGAAAACTTCGAAGGATCTTAATTGATAAAACTCGATTTGAAACCTATCTTGCTTCGAGGGTGTCAACCTCTTCGTAAGAGTTGTTTAATCGACTCTTGAACTCAACAATCAACTATTCTTACTCGATCTAAAGACTGTTCCACCAAGTATCATTCAAACATTTCAACAAACAATAGATATGCATTCACCAAACGTTATCCAAAAGTAACTCTAATTAGAACAAACCATTTCAAAACATCCACGTCACGATAATACGAATCAACTAATTAACGTAAAGCAATTCTTCACCAAATCATTCACAAGAACTTTATCATAAATGATTCAAAAGAAATATCCAAACATATCATCACAAGATTACTATCTATCATGAAACCCACACTAATTAACAAGATAAAGGTTTATAGTTTACTAAATTGCGAGAAAACTCTATCACGATACTACGATGAATCCTTGCTATCTACAACTATTACGAGGATGAGATGAACCTCGATGAATCCTGGAAGCTTGTCACGAACCTCCGTCTCCAGCGATTATCACGAACCAATCGAACTTCTACAGATTTATGCCGTAAGGGCTCTAAGTCAAAGGTCAAGAAAACTGTCAATTCTCTCTTCCAATGGTATAGGATCCAATCTAGGTATGAAAGGATATGTTTCCTCTGAGCATTTCGGAGTTTTAAAGGCTCAAAAGCCATTTCGTAACTGAAGAATCCCAAAAATCTGCATTTGTAATGTATATGTCTGATCGGATTGTTCATGTGTCTGGTCGGATGAAAGTTTCTGTCTTCTTGTCTGATCGGACATAGCGCTTATCCGACCGGTGCGTGTTTTGAAGGTCAATCCGCTCGGTCAGGCAGTTCATCCGATCAAATGAATGTTCTCTTGGGTATTCCGAGTGCTGATTCCTTTGTCTTCATCTCCCGGGTTTGTCAAGCGATTCAGTTGTAAGAGAAATTGTCCAAAATGACCAATTATTGATTAAAAAGTCGAAAAGTTAAGCAAAAGGACAAAGAATGAAAAATCATGCAAAATAAGCTTATTCTTAACCTGAAAAGACGGTAAAAAGACTCAAACATGACTCAAAATATGTACAAAAGCGTAACAAAAACGTACGAATCAACCACCCCGTGCTTTAATTGTTTGTTCATCCTCGAACAAACGAAAGAATCAAAATCAAGAAAGAATGAAAGTAGTTAGATCAAAGATTCATGTTGTGCATATAACTTAGTTTTGCAAATATAAACACTTTTGTTGAAAACTCTTAAGCTAAGCTCGTGTTACCTTTACACCTTGAAATCAAAAGAATGCATCCTGTCTTAAGGGAAATATATAATGGTGCACTCATTCGCTCGTGTTTTTCAAAAGGTAAGTGTGTACGCTCGGGTCAACATAACCATGCATTCAACAACTTGTGTTAATCAAAGACTCGTGCATCGCATATAGGTGTGCACATTAATCAAGAATCGGATTAGGACTTTTAGGGTTGTAATGTAGGCTCTTTGGTAAGGTATGTCATATATAAAGGTTTTTGGCTAACTTGCAAACAAAGACAATCAATAACTCACTCAATCAAATATTTTTAAGCATAGAGCATACTTTTGCTCCTTAATCCTCCCAAAACAACCATGTACCATTATTTTTAGCCTTTTATAACTAAGGCTATTTCTAACCCCAAAACCCGAACTAACACATTGCTTGCCCTTATAAATAGGCTTTATTCTTAACATATAAATGCTCTTAAAGAACTTAAGAACACTTAATTCCTTCTTTTTTTTTCTTCTTTTTCTTCTTTTTCTTTTCTTTTCTCTTCTTTTTTTTCTTTCTTTTCTTTTTTTTATATTATAAACTTCACTAATTCCTACCCTGCAATCGTCAATCTCAATAGACTAATAATAAGTAAACTCTCATCTCAAAAAATTAAATGAAATAAGAGCTATAATGATGCTCATAGCTAACAAGAGAAGGAATAAAGGCTCAAAGAGGCTTGTTAGGAATTTATAGTGGTTTTTATTTCTGAATATAGCTGGAATCGAGTTTTATATGTGTCTATCGTCATTTTCAAAACCAAATGTACATATGCGACTCAGAAACTTCTAAAAACACTTATCGAATCACAGCATGTAATGTTGATAAACACACAAGGCTTCTTACAAGGGTTTTATTCAAACTTTGAAAGCAAGTTGATCGAGTTTTAAAAGCTTCGAAAAACTGCTAACGACTAAGTGTTGTTTTAAATAATTGTTATATAAATAGGGTTTGAAAAATCTTGCACTAAACAAGCTCAAAAGACTTTAACGATAGATCACACAATACATGGTTTTGACAGGCAAGCCAGTACAAATACAAATAAGCATGGGAATGATCTCAACTAAAGCTGACATAAGCAATTGGTTAGTTTGTACGTAGTCACAAAAAAAAATAACAAAATGTAAATAAAATGAAAAATGATTAAGTAAAAACCATTTTAGAATTGGTTTTTCTTTTTTTTTTTTAGATAATAGGTTCCGCTACGGGGTTCGGGACTTCTCCCCTCAGAAAGTACCCATGTATTTGTTTTCTTTATAATTTTTACGTTCTTTAATACGTCTCATATATAAAATTCCACCTCTCGGGTGTTTTTAAAAAAAAAGACAAAAATGATTTGAATTATGCATGTTTCCAGGTACATCCGGTCGGATATAGCATTCGTCCAACCGGATGAAGTGCAATTAACATGTCCAACCGGTGAATGTCCTTGTCCGGTCGGAAAGGAGGATAGTAGGTTTTATCCGGTCGGAAACTACTATCCATCCGGCCGGATGATACCTATTATGTAGAATTTCAACCGATTTCACCCCCCTGCAAAAAAAGAATAAGCAATCACTTGGTTGTTGAACAAAATAAGCAATAAATGGGGAAGGAACAGTTCAAGCATGCAAAAATCTGAATCAATTATTTAGTACAGACACCCACGCACCCAACATAAATAAATGAAATAAAAGATTGGATAGAAATGATAAAAATTGGGGCACGGGACTGCCTACTGGTCCATGTCGTCCGGAGGTGGAGGTGGATAGCGATGCTCGATCCTCGTCAAACGTTCATCAATAGAAACGAGGTATCCGTGGTTGGCTTTGACGTTGTCGTTCAACCTAGCGAGATATTGGTTCGTTGTGGCCATGTTGTCTTCCAATCTCTCCAGGGAACCTCAAAACATCCTAGCTTCCTCACGTGACTCACACGCATCCTGGCAAGCACCCCTCGCGTATTCTTCCTGATTGAGGCTCAGTTACCTCATCTGATCCATCATGCTTGCTTGGAAATCCTTCTACTGCCTCCAATGGTCATCGGAGTAGTACTGATGACTACTCCAACACTCACGTAGGTACCACTACCGTCGTAGTATCCTCCACCATACCTGTTATACTCGAGACCTTCCCCATAGTCTCCGTGCGCGTATCCTTGGAAACCCGTGTTTCCATCATTGTCGTCCTCCTCCTCCTCCTCATCACTCTCATCGTCGTCGGTGTCCTCGACTTCTTTGGCACTTTTCTTCTCCGCAGGCATCATGAAAGTCGGGTTGGAAATATTCCGACCGTTGAATGTTCGACTTTTAACCAGCATTGCCACACTCGGATAGATAATGTCGTCGTCGTAAGGGTTGCAGTTGTGGTGTCGTGTGAGCTCGGTGACGAACGTGCCCAAGGTGAGCTTCATCATTTTCTTAGCGTTAATTCGTTGAACATTCTCTATCGCATCCATCAGTAGCGGATAGGGTTTCGCGTCACCCCGGTGGTTCACGATCCACAAGGCTCGCAATTCAGACGATGAGATCCGTGTCATATCCTCCTTTCCCAAGAACACTTGTATGAAAAACTTATATGTCAAGTACATGGCATTCGATCGTAATGAAGTAGAATTAAAATAGCATCCGGGCTCTTGTGGTGCTCCCGAAAGTTTCGTCCACCAATCGTTCTTGTTGTAATCATCGTGCTGAAACGATTCATCTGCCTCTTTATCACTGTTGATTCTGAAAATAACATAGAGGTCGCCTTTGGTGGTACGAAGTGGACGGTTGCGGAGTCGGCAATTGAAAGAGCCATCGGCAATTGATTAACACGGATTTGTCTTGATTTTAGTTAGTATTTTAGTTCACTTTTATTATTGTTTTCTGTGAAAGTTGGATAGATTGAGCATATTTTCATATTTTCTTAGCTCCAACTTATTCTATCATATTTTAATTATAATTAATTAATTTTATGTTTATTTTAGGTATTTTGAAGTATTTTGGCCTGAAGATAGTCGAGGGTGGGCCTACGAGTGAAGTTTCAGCGAAAACGGGCCTCGATTTGAAGTATTTAAGCTGACACTGGGTTACCCAGTGTCCGAGCGCTGCCGACACTGGCTGCCCACTCTGCACCACCCTGCCGACACTGGCTGCAGAGCGCTGCGGACACTGGGTAGGCTGCTGCCACTGGGTTACCCAGTGTCCGAGTCATTGCTGCCACTTGCTGCACTGGATGCCCGCGTCGATCGACGTGGCCGTCGACGCGCACGTCGATGCACACCCTTCCCACGTTGATGCCGAGAGCTGCCCACATCGACCGACACTCTGTCGACGCCAATGCCCACGAACTCTCTGTCGCGTCGATCCTAAACGCGTCGATCAACGCATCGATCGACGTGACTGCCCAGAAATACATTTTTAGGGTTTCATGTTGCCCAAGACATGGAAAAACTATAAATACCCTATGTATTTCGGATTTTTGCATATATTATCATATTCCTAGAGTTCCATGGCCTTTGGGGTGCTGACAACCCCAGCAAGTGCCCATATTTCTTTAGTTACTCTTTAAATTTCTTAGTTTTAAATTCTTAGATTTTAGATTACTATAGATAGTTTAGATAATTTAGATTCAAGACTTCACTTGGAACACTGCAACTTTCTTCGTTTAATTAGTATGTATTTACTCCTTCGCTCTTTAATTTAGTTTGCATGCTTTTGATTAGTTTAATTAATTTTCTTAGAATAATTATTTCTTCCATGACGAATAGTCCTTGTGATTGCTTTGAGATTATGAAGTTGAGATTGATGATAATTGTTAGCTAGATCTAATGGGTCTAGAGCCTAGATTCATTTAAAACCATCAATTGGGTTATCCCAAGAGATCGTGGAGATGAATCAAAGCTCTAGAACCCTAGTTTTCTTTAATCGTTTAAAACTATTTTAATTAATAAATTCCTAGATTAAATAAGTTCTAAATTTAATTGCTTTTGGATAGAATAATTTAGGATTTAGATAATTAGTTCTTAGTTTAAATAATATTAGATTTAATTAATTAGATCATAGTTTAATGAAATCTTAGTTTTAATTAGTTTAATTAATTTCTAGTTCTTAAAACAAATCAAACAAAACCCCGTTCATGTGTTATTTTCTTTAATTTCTTATTCATGAAACGCAAACATAAAATGAACTTCCGAATCAGCTTTACTCGAGAGATCGACACAAGTCAACTTCCCACCCTACAAGCGCCCTCGTTCTCTTGCTAGCAAGCTTGCGTGTTTTAAATTAAATATCTTAAAAAGGGGTGCACAAAAGTTTGGTTCATCAATGGGCTTTTAAGTCATGAAGTACTCCAGCATTAGAGTTTGGTATCTCGGTTCCTTAACGTCGTCCCATTTTTCCAAATCGAGGGCCTTGATACCCGCCATGAACTTCTCCGCCGTTTTATCGCCCAGTGCGATTTGGCACTTCCACAAATGCACATCGATGTGCCGAGGATCATAAACGTCTCTTGTAATCAGGGACTTGTACAACGTCACCTCCCCTTTGCAATCTAATCGAACGGAGCCAAACCTCCCCCTACGTTGCTCGTTCCTTTCCCATGACTTCTTCCCGAAATGATTCCCTTCCTTGGTCGTGAACCAGAAGACATTGTGGAAACAAAAATAACTTTGAAAATATATACACAAAGACTCTTTTAGGTATTTCATCGAACACCTGTTGTACGACAAACTTTTAACCCAAAACAACCTCCAAATCCTCCCAACAATCAATCACCTTTCAAAATCCCTGCAAATCAATTCCCAAGCAGTTAACGAGTTTGAGTTCAAGCCGTTTTACCTCGAGAATTGCAGATTCGTGTTCTTGAGGTTTGAGGGAAACAAATTGGACTTGACCCCTTTCTTCCGAATGGATGAAACTGCTTGATTAGTTCTCCGATTTGATACGTTTGTTTGCAAGAATTTGGATTAAGAATGCCTCAAAAGTGATTTTGCTCTTTTGCTCTGTAAAATAGGAGAATAATTAGTTAAAGGGTGAAATTTTTGAATTAGAGAAAACTGACTTATATGAATTTGTGTTGTCGTCCGATCGGATTATAATTTTGTCCGATCGGATGTGAGTCCAGTGTGTTTTATCCGATCGAATAATGCTCCTGTTTGGTCGGATAGTTCTCCAATAACTTTAATCCGATCGGTTTAGCCCACGTAATGGGAAATAAAGACAAAAGGAAAAAATTACCCCACGTAATTGTTAGCAGTTTTTGAAATAAAAAAGACTATGGATAAAGATTTACTAGCAACAGAATTAATCACTAGAAAAACAACGCACACACACTAAAAAAAATCACATTCTCCTCCAAATTGTAATCATTTAATTTAATTGACAGTCTATTAATCCTGGTAGCTTCCTGATTCGAGCTTTTGCGTGTGCCTACTTTATAAATAATTGTCGGAAATTTAATAGCTCGCCCGCAAAATAACGGGATCGCGTGTAGGTTTGGCAAGCTTAACTCGAGTCGTCTCTCAAGGACTGACGTTCGGAATTTTTAATGTTTGTTTAATCACAATGTTTAACACGAGAACTTGTATAAATTTGTTTTTTTGAAAATTATAACTACGAGATTAAAAAGCAATAACTAACTATCTTGAACTAATTAAATTAAACTAATTAACCAACTATAATTAACTAGCATGGATTKAACTACGATTACGACTATCAAGCATATCAATTCTCAAGAACAAAATTAATTCTAAAATTCCCAAGCAATTGCATATCATAAACTAATTAACCAAGCATAAGCAATAAATGAACTAAGCATGAACAATCTCATCACCAAGCATGAACGAAGGTAAAACGCAGCAACTAATTAATTATTAAAAACGAAATCTAAGGTTCAAAGC
>BMAC01000310.1:865384-907399 GCA_014905375.1 Phtheirospermum japonicum
TAATAATAATAATAATAATAATAATAATAATAATAATAATAATAATAATAATAATAATAATAATAATGATATTGACAATAACAACAAATTAATGTTAAAGATGAGTCTAGGTATACCTAGCTTCGATACCACTTTCATCCCTACAAGATGGGCATTTCATGACCCATTCAGCATCCACAGCCTTCTGACAATTCATACATGCGTTGTACCAGTAAGATCGCTGCCCAGCTGCTAGACTGGCACCCCCTCGTATCCAGGCAGTTTTAACCTGCATTTTACCCTCTATTAAACAAACTAAAAGAGTTTGTAGTGTTGAAGGCTAAACTGACCGACCATTATCCCAGGAAGTAACATATAGATAATGCAAAACCTATGATAAAAAAATAAAAGCCTCGATAATGGCTGGGCTTGAAACTGCTAAGCTAAGCACCACAGTGGGTACAAGGTGTTTAGTTGATGTTATTAAGTACAACCAACACTATATTAAAAAAAAAAACCTGCATAATCATTGTTCGGGCTCAATTGCATTTAGTTTTTTAAGCATAGAGATGCATCCCCAAAAGCAATGTGCTTATTATAGTGATGTCCAGAACACATGCATAATTACCCGTGTTGAGCAGCATTTATTTTCAGACTCAGTAATCTGGCGAGGATCACACTGAAGCAACTAAAGTAAAACAACCAAGAAAAGACTTGATGCATGAACTTAGCAAATCTTTCGTGTAAGATATTAGGCTATTTCAGTAGGTGACATCATTGACAAGAATTAGCACCTTAGACATGTTTTTTAAATTAAAAAAAAATTTGACCATTTCAGTTGGCCACATGCAGCTCATAGATCATGTACAAAATAGAAGTACCTCATAATATATATTCCAGAATAATGTTGTTATCAGTAGGCTTGTTCTTACATTTTTCATCGTGTTCAATGCACTCTTCACACTGATAATTTCTGAGTCCTGAGGCGGTGACAGTAGTTTAGTCGAGTCCTTGTACGCAGCCTTGCTAACCATTTCCGAAATCTTCCCACAATTTTGATCATACCTGCATGCCGACAAGCAATATTATATTGATTGCAGAGAACATTACAGCATCGAATCACTGTTATTGTACCATTGTTTTAGCGCGATGGCCTGTTGGGTTGGAGGATTCAATAGGAGACAACTTGGAAGCCTTGTTGTCATGGACAGATCTAAGAAAACAATATGAAAAAAATGACCGCAGTTGACATCATCATAAACAGTATAACACGTTGGTATCAATGACCACGACTTACAGTTAAAGGTTGTTACTTTTATCCTCATAGCCATTACAACGTTCCCGCTTGCAATACTATTTGCAAGCTGGTCCCCCTCATTTATTTCAAACTCATTCCACAAAGTAAGAAGCATTGGCCGTTTCCTTAAAAAAAATAGAGTAACAATAGTCACATAGTTGTTCAGTGAAAAAAGAGGCATATGTTTATGCAGTGATCAACTCACTCTTCATTAACTATAACGAGATCTCTCGTTGTACAGTCCAGTCTTTGTTCCCTTAAGGGCAATGCATGCACGCCAACACCTAGGATATCTATTTCCAGCCAAATAAAATATATGTGTAGAGTAAGTTATATGTAATTATATTAAAGAAAAATATAAGCGCCACAATATAAGACAAGGAAACATCATAATAAATTAAAAGCACAACACTGATTCATTGTTATTAGCGAATTTATTTTTAACAAAATAATTTGCAAATAATTCACAATAGAATAATAAAAATTATAATCTTATTGGATCCTTGAATTAAACAGTTTTTATATAAATTCATATATTACTCCCATGCATCGACTCAGGGTATTGCAGCAAACAGAAAGTGCATTTTTAATAAATAACCACAAATTTAAATAATTGTATGTTTTTTCCACAATATACCCAAATAATATAAATTATTCAACTTTTGGAATACGTTTACAATAAAAATCATGTCTGAACTAAATGTAAATAAGTAAAACAGAATATTTATTCAATGAAACAATAAAATAGTTGCTGAATTCCAACCGAACCTTTCGGAGTCCAAGGTAGATTAAAAAAAAAAAAGAAAGAAGGGCCAGCAAATGAACAATGCACCACAACCTCAAAAAAGAGTACCAAAAAGACTTACTCTGCAAGTTCTCTATGTCTGCAAACTTGAAAAGCTTTTGAAAGTCCTGAAGCTCGAACTGACATGGAAGGGTCGGAGGGACTTCCTCAACATACTCCTCAACAAGCGTTCGGTTGTGAATTACCCAAGAGTATGCATAATCGCTCACCTTGTACCTAGGTTCAATAGGTTCAACCGTGCGTAGGGCTGCACTGGATATGTAATATCTCCTAAATGGCAAAAGCATTGTAGAAAAATACCGGATATCATTGCCTTATATGACAGCCGAAACTTTTGTCCCCTATTTAAACCCAAAAAGAAAAGGAAAAAAAATGTTATAAAAATATCTCAAGGTAAGAACGCATACATTAAGTTTAAGAAAAATTCGTAACCTCAGCATCTGTAAAGAGGAAGCGACGATAGTTAACAGGCTTGGCATTCCGGCTAAGGTGAACATGGCTTCTTCGGACAACCTGCACAAGAACTGTCCATCCTTTCATGCCATCAAGAATTTGATTCAACGTAAGGTACCTCCTTGCCATGATAACCTACGCACTGTGCAGAAAAATGAAAGTAAACCATGAGAAAAAAACGTGATATACAAATGATAAGCAAAATAAGCAGGAAAAATGAAGCAGTATTTATTTACTTGGCAGTAACCCTAGAAGCCGTAAGAACCTCTTGATATATAATATTCTTGGTGTAATATACCCTAGGTATATCAAAGAATGGGGGTTTGATGAGCAGCTTCACTTGTGAAGCTCTTCTCGCACGAGATAATGCAACGTAGAGCTGCCCGTGCGAGAAAACTGGCTCTTTCAAATAGATGCCAACGAAGTTCAGCGTCTGCCCTTGCGATTTATTAATCATCATTGCAAAGTATAAACGAACAGGAAACTGAGTTCTCTTGTATGGAACTGGGTACTGTTCATCAGCAGGAGGCTGTAATGGGATTCTATGGATAAAAACATCTTTCCCAGAAAAATCTCCAATAACTATCTGAGCATGTATAACATTGCGACCAAGATTCTTGCAAGTTAACCGTGTTCCAGTGCACAGACCCTCAGTAGGGTCTAAATTCCTAAGCAAAATTACTGGTGCATTTATCTTTAAAACAAGTTTATGTGGTGTAAGCCCACTTGGTGAAAGGGAGTTGATAATTTCTTCGTATTGTCCTTGATGGCTGGGATTAAGGACTTCGTCGAAGCTAAGATACTCCACCATATCACCTAGGAATTTTTTGATGAGAATGTCGTTCACCTCATCAACGAATATATTTTTTGTGGTTAAAATCGCTCGATTTAGCGGAGTGCCAACAGAGTCTGCCTCCGAAGCATTCCCTAGGTAAACTGTATTGATCAAATCAGCAAGAGCAGTATCGTGACTACTATTTGTAAGAACAAGTGGGGAAGGGATTTTTATTAAGTTGTCTTCATGAGTGTTCTCAATCCCATCACCGACTCTCAATAAGAATTCCATGAACGAGGGGTCTAATCGAGCCCTCATATTCTCTGTCAGCTCCAGTTTCTCAAGAGCTGGCCACAGAGGAGAATTGATCATGCAAGCATCAATCGTCTCGGATTTGTTTCCTCTACGAACAACTGGCAAAGTCTGTCTAAAGTCACCACCAAAGACGATAACTTTTCCACCAAAAATCTCCAACGAATCTAAAAGATCCTGTAACAATTCATTGAGCGATTCGATTGACGATCTCTTGGCCATCGAAGACTCGTCCCATATGATCAACTTGCACTCTACAATCAACGTTGCAAGGCTACTTTGTTTGCTCACTTTGCAGGATCTACCTTCTGAGACGCCGACCGGGATCCTGAACCACGAATGAGCTGTCCTGCCTCCGGGTAATATGGAAGCAGTTATACCCGAAGTGACGGTTGCCAATGCTAAATAGCCTTTAGACCTAACATCAGCCAATAATGCTCTATATAGAAAAGACTTCCCTGTGCCTCCAGGGCCGTCCACAAAGAAGCCCCAGCTTTATTCTCAAAAATACGCTGAGATATAATTTGAAATGCGAATCGTTGTTTCGCATTGAGAAATGATATTGCATTAAGATCTTCCTCACGGATGATTATGCTTCTCTCTGTTCAAAGTTCTCTTGTCTGGTTATGAACATAAATTACGAGAAACCATTGGGAACCAAGTCAAACGAACTTATACTTTTACCCATCGATTCAAGAAAGCCGCCAATTTGTTGCAAGACCTTTTTTCTAATCTCTGTAGGAGACAGATTTGGACAACTAAGGAAATCCTCGGACATTACAGCCTCAAACTCCTGCCATAATTTCCTGGGACTATTCGGCGGTGAGTAAACAAGAAGAGTTGCAAAAAGCCTCCTCACTTCGTAAGGCATATGAAAAAGTGAAGCTTCCTGGAGACACTGCTCCTGGCTATTGTCATCCTGAAGGAAACCTCTCAAAAGGGCTGCCTCACGAGACGTAGCCACACATGAGCCATTGGAAGTTTTCAAATCCTCGAACGACCTAGGAGCACGGACTTTCGACAAAAGAATTCCGAGGTAGTACCTCTCTCCTTCAGTTGGATGAGCAGAATTGATTCTACCAATAGAGTCTCCTCGAGCTCTTTTTTTCCAGCGCCTCTCGTCAGCTAGCCAAACAAAATGTTCTGGAAATTTAGAATATGTCAAGTTGAGTGCCTGGGCATCGGGGTCCGTTCTATTCATATAGAAGAATTCAGTAAGCATGGTCTTCCTATTTGTTGGGTTGCTAACGACATCCCTCAAATTATCCCGTCTTTTGAAACTGACGGGTTGATAATTTTCTAAATGAAGCTGCAGATGAATGATTGCAGGTTTGACTTCGCCCATAGAAAAGCGAAAGAGCCGCCATGCAGCCTCGGGCGGAGAGACCCATCGAGCTGCTCGATATTGCTGGATTTCATCAACTTGGTTATTTCGGTTATCAGAGTGTACGTGAAAACTAATCCTGTCATGGCCTTTACAAATATATTTATAAATGTACTTAACTGCATGTACCGTCGAACAAATTTCGACGTTGATATGGCAGTTAAATTTCGCAAGCAGGTAGGCATTATAAGGAACAACCCATCTATTATCAAGTTGGTGACGCCTCACTCTAACTGTAACACCGTCGTCTCTCCTTCGATACATCGGATAAGCATTGACTATTTGTGTTGTTTCAGAGCAAAAAACCTTTGGATATGAATGCTTACATCTGCCTTTTTTAGTCATACAGACATTCGTTGGATTCAGAACACCGCACGAGCCGTGCATCATGTGTTTCTTGACCATGTTGTGCAAGTGTGGGTAATTCACCTTATCCGGAACCTCAGCGGAAACAATTTTGTCGTATTACTCTGGACGGAACAACCTGTGCTGAGATCTGAGAATCAAAAGAAAGTGCGCATGGGCTAAGCCCCTTTTTTGAAATTCAACGACATAAGTGTACGTAGCTATGTAGCCTAAAACATTTTTCTTTAAGAGTTCGTCCTTTAGGGCCTCAAGTTTAGAATGAAACACTCGTGCTATTAATTCAGGCCTATTTTGTGCTTCCTCTCTCTCAACTAAACGTTCTTTTATTTTTGGCCAATTAGGATTGCATGTCATTGTCAAGAAGATATCCGGCTTGCCAAACCTTTGGACCAATGTCATTTCATCTATGTATTTTCTTCTCATATGCCTTGGCCCTCCAATAAAGCTCGCCGGCAAAAAAATTCTCTGTCCAACGTTTGATGCGTGCGTTTCACCAGCAGACACACAGTCTTGTATGCCTTGTAAAAATTCTCTCCTAATTTCATCTTGTTGCAATCTAAGAAAATCTAATCGCTGAGATTCAAGTTTGACATACATGTCAATTATATATTGTTGGAAAAGCCTACCAAAGTTAAGTAAGAAAGACTCATCATTATCTCTCATTTGTAACTTATAAGCATAGTACTCTCTAACGGAAACAAAATTCGGATCACCATCTATCCTCGCCATTACTGTCACAGAAACACAGAAAAAAGGTCAGATGCTTTGCTACACCGAGTGAACTACGGATATAAATTGAGTAACAAGATTCATTGATCTCACCATCTTGTTCCCTCTGAAGTAGTTCCTCAGCATTGGCAGCAAGCATCGGAGAAATGGAGATTTGAGAATTTATCTCGCGGGCTCGTTTCCCATGAGCCCTTTGTCTGTTTTGAGATTCCTTGACGCCGACCAAGCTCGCCAAAAGGAAAGAGAAGTGGGTATTGTAGAGGTTCATAACAATCACAGTAATATTCTACGCTACGAGAATGGCCGCCATTGGTGTACACTTGTATATCCCTGCGATATGTTTCCCCATTCTCCTCTCCCTTGACCCAAAGGGCAGCAACTTGGGAGACCGTAGGTTTGTTAAAACCCTCTGATCAACACCAGGTAAAACTCGCAAGACAATATGACAAGTATCAAGGTTACGAACTTCCCTCAAACCACGGAAAAAGCTGGCATATGGATTCTGTCTGAGGACGCTCATAACCTTTTGAATGATACTCTCTGTCAGACGTGGGCAGGCATCCAAACGATTCGCCATCTCACTTTCAGTGTCATGAAAATACATCTGTAAATTCTTAGAGGCCTGTAAATCATTGATGAAATGATAGACCTGACCTTGAACCCTAAATGTATAGACACCTTTATTTATTTTTGCCAAAGTTTTGTCGCATTTAGCTCCAAAGGAAGTAAATGAAAACTGGTTATTAACTGTCCTCACACATGTTGTAAATAAACATGACTCTTCCAAAGGGGCAGTTAACAGCTCTTTTAACAGAGGCGGGATTGGATTGCTATTCAAAATGATGTCTCCATTAGAGCAACAAAAATTGGGCGTCTCATTTGGAAATTTTATTGCACCACAATGCAGGCAATTTGGTCGTTTTGAAAGAACGCTAGGCTCACTTGGAATATAATCCAATAGGGATCGGCCTTTTTTTGGTGTTCGCCCTATAATCAAAAAGAAGCAAAAGCAACCTATCAAGAGGTGGCTGGTTTTCACTAAGTCTATGATATCAAAGCAACTAATAATGTAAGACTAAAAATACCTGCACATTTTCTCTTATTTTTGTCATGGCCTTTTCTTTTTGATGTTCCTGTGGAGTTAACTCCAGTATAAATCATTGTCCCAGAATAAAATTGCGGGGATGAAAACAAGGAAGAAGATCGATGAAATAGAAGGGATAGGGGTAAGACTTCCAGTATGTTCCATGAGTGGGTGGTTAAAACAAACTGAATCATATCAAAGAACCTTCGAGTGAGCAGGCCATTCAAAAACAAAAGTAAAATTTATTAGACAAGTCTCACTTTTGACCAAAGCAGATATATATGTAAGTTTTTCTCTAAAAAAAATAGAGACCCTTGCATCATTTATCTTTAAAAACAGTCCAAACACTATCATAATATGATCATTGAAATACCTGATATTTTATTGGTTTTCAAAAAATCAGTCCAGAAACACACTGAAGGGAAATATTTTCTTTCTAATGATTGTTTTGAGAGGCAAATTGGAAACAGGGAAACCAAAACTCGGTGACAGGGAATGAAGTCACATTTGAAAAATACATTGAACAAGTCTCTCCTTTTCCCAAAGCAGATCTGTATTTAAGCTATTAAAATATATATATATATATATATATATATATATATATATATATATATATATATACGGCGCTTTCTATATTATTTACCTTTGAAAACAATCCAAGCATTTTCACAACTATTAGTGAAAGAAGTTTATATTGTAATGAACTGGAAAAAAGTAGTCCAGAAACATACTGAGGAGAAACATTTCCTTGTTCAATGACTAATTTGAGAGGGCAAATTAACTACACATAAAGCAGACATTTGATAACAGGTGGATAAAAGGACGTCCAAGAAGCGCGCGGAAAAATTAAGTGATATACAAACACAGAAATAGACAGGAAACATCTCGAAGATAATTTCATATACGTGACCACACAGTTATAGGAAAACCCAAGCTAAATACCTGAAGCCTGAGGCCCAACAAAAGGTTGATCAATTAAAGCCATATTTTCAGGTTCTATGGAGCTCATGTTTATTGGAGCAAGCAGATTATCATGAGAAACTGCTCCTCTCGGTCTAAGCATTGCCTCTCTCCCACGAGATCTCGAGGCAGATTCAGCGATGGTAGAGGTAGATAGAGTAGGAATATTTAAAGCTGAGCAACTGAAGCAATCTCGGTGCACAGAAGATGCACCAACAAAATCTGGCACTCTGCCAATTCTAACCGGATGATGATGAGGCTGGAAATTTGGAGAGTTTAGGTTGCTCCCACCGCAATTGTGGCCTACATTCATGTCGTGGGTGGAAGCAAATTGCAAGTACGGTGTCGTACTAACGTGCACGTTAGTTGTATACTCGTGCACATTGCTGAAACTTCTAGCTCCTCGATTACTCGCATCAGCAGAATTCGAGCTCGAACAATAGGTTCGCAGGGCCTTATCTATTCGCTTTCTTTGCCATCTAATTATAGCATCTCGCCTGTACGCTGCATTTCTCATTTTTATAGATACACCAGTTTGGGGCACCAATAATGAGGAGCTATCAGACTCCCCAACCCCAGAAGACTCCATGGCAAACGGAAAACACACCACCAGAAGTTATGTGATAATAGTTGATAAGAGGATCTAGAGAGGGAACCAGACAATTGACTATTTATTATGGCACAAACAGTACGGGGCAGAATTTTCCAAAAAAATAAAGAGATCATATGACAAAACTAAACGACCAATAAACCAATAGTCTAGCTGCGCGTAAAAGCATCCACGAGGCGTAATCTGGGAACGAACAAGTTCAAAAAGGAAGACGATAATAAACTGATATATAGACTAAATTTTGAACCCTATCAATACAAAACAAAAATCCTGATATAGCGAGAAACACACACATAATAACTATGCATATATAATTAAGGAAGCTAAAAATGTAATACTCCAGACATACCCAAAAAAGTAAATACGTCAATATCCAGCAATATAATACCACTAACTTGATTCAGAGAGCAAGAGCCTGCAAATATAAAGCACATAGGAATATAAAGTTAATATGACACACACATAATCTTTTATTCTAAGTACATTAGACTTGGATTTAAATCCTTCTATAATAAATTTTACTCCTGTTGGGTAGTCCGTTGGCACCAAAACACGTAGATGTGTAGATTTTTGCAAAATTGTATTTTCAAATATTCATATCTTTTTAAATAACGAGAAAGATGAAAGTTCGCCTCGGCTATGTAAATCAAGATTGATAACCTTTTTCTCCTCTATAGAAGATACAAAGCCTAGTCCATACGGAAAAAACCCCTTCCTTTACATATTTCTTAAAAAATGTATTCCACAAATATGGCCTGAATTTCTTTTATCTCATATCCCAGTAATTTATGTAGCCATATTAAAAAAAAAACACAGATTTTATAATACATGCTCAACTTTCTTACATCTTACATCGTACGTAATACTAAGTTCTCAAACACAGCAGACACATCACTGTAGTAATATCATGCAGCCAAAAACCAAGACCTCCAACAATAATCTACTCTTCACTATAATAGAACACAACTGATAGCCTCACYAAAATAACTGCCAGCATTATTGCACATTCTCAGGCACAAAAAAAAAACACTCAACAACTCCAAAACACACAAATAAGGAAAAAATAGCAAATAAAACCACACAAAGACAGTTTAAAACAAAAACAGACAATCCACCAACATTTTCCAATGATTTTAGATAAAAATGTAGGCACTTATTGGGGAATTTAACCACTCACCAAGGAGAATTTATACCAAGAAACATGTCACACTTGATTATTGCTTTTCTTTTGTCCCAATCAAAATGAACAGCTCTCGCACCTTCCACAAATACAAATACAAATAGACAATAGTGAGAGAACAGGGAAAGTAGAAAGTCAAGGATTAAGGACAGAGTTAGGTGAAGGACCAYGCCTCCTTTTGAAAACAAGYCAATCTTAGTAGAAGSTGATATTCAGRAGCRAAGATATCAAAGGACAGAGTAGGTGGAAAAGCTGAAGAGGCCATGCCCACTCTAAATTGTTAGCCTACCTGCACATATGGTCTTCACATTGGGCCAAACATACACAAACATATATTGGGCCTTGAATTCACAAAGCAAACACTGGGCCTGCCCAAACACACACCCAAAAAAAAGCATAATTCTTAGAGCATAAACGTGAAATTGACTGCAAAAAGTAGCTTCTGAATTTGGAACTAATGGCAGCCAAAAAAACAACCGCAGCTACAAAATATACCCAGTCATCTGTTTTGTCATGAAATTATAAACAATCCCTTTCAAATCTAGCGACCCACAAAATTGTGTTTTCATACATACACATCCATATGTTATTACTTACCTCGCATTTCCAAGGGACGAATTCAGGCGATGATGGCCACCAGCAAGTGTGCGGTGGCAGCTCTCTGTTTCCTCATAAACTAATGTATGCAGATAAAAAGAAATTGAATTCAACCAAAAAGGGGATACCTAATTCCTCTAAAAAAATTATATGCAATAAATTCTGAAAATTTGCAAAAACAAAAAAATAAATTCACACACCTTTTTGGGAGCAGTGAGAGTGCCATCGACGTCAAAAAGAACAATCAAACCWGGTATCCTTGCAGCCATATTCAATTACCACTGCAGTCGAAACTCAACTACATAAATAAGTAAATRAATAATTAATTAAAATGAAAAATTACTCCACAGTAAAATCGAAGCGGTGAATTAACTTACCCACGTSAATTTGAAGTTCGATTCACAGAAAATTCAGAGAAATTAATATCAGATCGTAAACGAATTGCAGTAGCTCTAGCGAGTGACAGTGGGATATTCTTACATATAACCATATGGAACCGGGAATTTGTCCTTCCTATTTACCTAAGTTTGTTCCATCGAAATGTGGAGGCAAACTATTGAGATTATCTGGTTTGCAGATGCGGGAAGAAATTGAGCGAAAGARGGAGGGCGACGGTGCGAGTTCAAAGAGATGCACATGGACCGCGAGGTTTATGACCTTTCGTTTGTTTTGCCTAAACACCAGAATAGAGGATACGAAAGGAAAATAAAAAATAAAAAATAAAAGAAAGAAGGCCGTTAACACCGCCAAAAAATAAACAAAAGAATTAAAGAAAAAAAGTGCCTCCAACGTGTCAATCAAAGGAGCAAGCACAAAAGCTCATTGTTTTCTTATTATATAGTAGGTAGATAGAAGATATATAGTATGTATATATAAATGTGTGTATTAAAATATTAAGTATATTAAAAATATATAAATTTTAAGAATAAATAAATAATAATAATTAAAAATATATTATTTAATTCACACATTACGAAATTTATTTATAAAATAAATTATCACTCCTATATATTAATGCAAAATCCTCTTAACCTATGTGTCTGCTTCGTATGCTTCATTTAAAAAAATTTGGTACTTCGTTTGCTTATGTGTCATCCGAGCCTAATATTTACCTACTTTAATGCTTTTCTTTTTATTGTATCTTACCTAGTGTAATTCTTTTATTATATTATCCTTATTCAATACTTTTATATGATTCTCCTAATATAAAATTATAAATAAGTCCTATATATCGTAGATACAAACTACATATGAAATACTTTTAATTACAAAAAAAACTTTATTATAAAAATAATTATATAAGTTTTATTGATAATAGAATTTAAGTTTTATTTTTGGAGTTTCAAATATTCTATATAGGTAAAATATGAGTTATTTACAATAATCTAAGTATGTAACTAAATATTAGTAATGTATTCAATCTAAACATAAACATATTAAATTATATACTAATAATTAATAAACATTGATTAGACGCAGCACAATGTGACACGGGTTATGGCATCTTTTGAATATCTCAAAGTATGTAACTAATAATTATTAACGAATTTATTCTAAATATTAATATATAAAATAACTTAATAATAATTAATAAAATAGATATGAGACACGGGTTTAGAATATCACGCCTTTTGAATTTTTGTAAGCATGTAACTAATATTATTAATGAACTTAATTTAAACATCAAATATAAAATTATTTAATATTTATAATAATTAATAAAAAGATTAGGCATGTACAAGGCACGGGTTGAGAATACATTATTTTAATTTTAATTTTTTAATTTAAAATTATGTAATTATCACAAGTATTTTTAATATTTATCTTTTGATAAGCCCCTATGTAATACATGGGTGTTAAACAAGTATATATTAATGCAGAATCCTCATAATCTATGTGTCTGATTCGTATGCTTCGCTTGGATAATAAAAGATTTTGGTGCTTCAGTTGCTTATGTGTCATCCGAGCCAAATATACCTAATTTAATATTTTCCTTCTATTGTATATTGTCTAATTTAATATTTTATTTTTATTATACTTAGCCTAACTTAATAGTTTTCTTTTATTATATTTTGTCTAATTTAATAATTTAATTTTATCCTCCTAATGTAAAATATAAATTAGTCATATATAATTAGTAAAAAAAATTTAAATTAGTTATTTTAACTAAAAGGCAAATTACAAATAAAATCATTTTAACTAAAAAAAACTTATTTATGAAAATAACTAAATAAATTGTATTTATAATAAAAGTTGAAATAACTTATTTTTTGAAATTTTAAATATTATGTATAGTAAATTATGATATATTTGCAATAATAGGAGATGTAACTAAATATTAGTAATGAATTCAATCTAAATATAAAAAATAAAATTATATACTAATAATTAATTAATATTTATTAGAAAATGACACAATGCGAGAAGGCTTGAGAGTATGACACCTTTTGAAATTTTCAAAGTATGTAACTAAAATTATTAACAAAATTAATCTAAACATAAAATATAAAATGAGTTAATAATAATTAATTAATATAGATTAGAGGCGGGTTTGAAAATATGACATCTTTTGAATTTTTATAAGTATGTAAATATAACTATTAACGAATTTAATTTAAACATTAAAATATAACATAAATTAATAATTATAATAATTAATAGATTGAACAGTGCACGTTGAGAACACATCCTTTTAATTTTTTATTTTTTATTTAAAACTTTTTAATTTTTCACCAAAAAAAAATTGTATTTAATCTTTTATGAATTTCGTGTAATACACGGGTGTTAAACTAGTTAACTCTATTTACATATTTATCGGCTTTGTTACAATAAAGTATTCAATTATTTTCTATTCTTACTTTTGATATTGAAATATAAAAATGACCATTTATAAAAATTGGCAACACATACGAAATGAGGTATTTATCTGTTGTATAATGTTAATATGATAAAATATTTTATTAATACTACACCAAATAATATTGCAAAAAGATAAATATTTCATTGTCAGAAACAAAAACAAATAGATGAGAGTATAGACTTTTTCTAAAACTATATTGTTCGAAAGATTTTAATAAAAAAAAATAAGTGTAACGTCCCAAAACTAAAATACTACCTTAATAAAAATAAAAATCTCTCATATATATTAATGTAAAATCCTACTATCATATGTGTCTTCTTCTCACGCTTCGTTAGGTTTGAAAAAAATTCTGGTACTTCGGTGTCATCCGAGCCTAATATTTACCTAATTTAGTATTTTTTTAATATATTTTACCTAATTTAATATGTTCCTATTATTATATTTTGTCTAATTCAATATTTTCCTTTTATTACAAGTTACCTAATTTAATGTTTTCTTTAACATATTTTAACTAATTCAATATCTTACTTTTATTCTTCTATTATAAAAATATAAGTCATATCTAATTTAATTTTTTTATATAAGTTGAATTAATTTTTATTATAATAAAAGTTGAAATAATTTTATTATAATCTTAAATATTATTTTTAAAAATATGAATTATATAAAATTATTACAAAAGAGAAATAAATATAGAAAATATAAATTTAAATTTTTTTATCTAGTTCTAATATAATGAATTGAAAATAACATTGAAAATATATATTTAAAATAGTATTACGCCAAAAAAAAAAGAAAAAGAAATAAAAATCAAGGGGAAACAATAAAGATAAAATAAATAATAAAACAGATTTTTACGCCTAGAAAAATAAATATATATTCTAAATCTTCTTATCTAATCCCAATATAATGCATTGATGCCCTCATTATATACTTATACGAATAAATTAGTGTCTTCCGCAGGTAAAAAATAGAAACAAATAATGATAATAAAATAATATTACATATATTACAAGTTAGATATACGATTTTATATCACATATTCACACGTCACACGCGGGTATTGTATGTTTTATATTTTTTTCAAACTCAATTTTTTATGAGTTTCTTTGTCAAGATTATGGTATTTTGATATACTTTACGACCAATTTTGTGACTTGCGGTAAAAAAAAACGTTGAAATTTCAATATTGTGAAAATCAGTCTTACTATAATTAGAACAAACAATATTCTGATTTGTGTGTATAAATTATTTATTGTGGAATTAATCTTCTAGCACCATTTTTAATATTATGCTTTTAGTATTTAAAAAAAAAAAACAAAGGGAAAAAAAGGATAAAATAAATAATAAAATAAATTATTATGCCTGGGAAATAAATATATACTCTAAATCTCTTTATCTAATCTCAATATGATACATTGATATACACATTATATTTTATACGAACGAATTAGTGTCTTACGCATAAAAATAAAAAGAAAGAAATAATAATAATAAAATAATATCACATATATTACAAGGTAGATGTACAATATTTTTTCAATTGAATTATCAGTACCGTATACATTTTAATTTTTTATATCACATATTCACAAGTGACACGAGGGTGTATGTTTATATTCTTTCAAACTCAATTTTCTACGGGGTTCCCTATCAAGTTTAGGGTATTTTGATATACTTCACAACTAGTTTCGTGACTCACGAATAAAAAAAAAATCTCGAAATTTCTTTATCTTGAAAATCAATCTTACTATAGTTAGAACAAATGATATTCTAATTTGTGTGTAAGAGTTATTTATCGTGAAAAAAATCTTTCAGTAAATAGAACAAATAATCTTATGATTTGTATATGAAATTTTCAATATTATCTTTTAGTATTTTCAATGAATATTAATCTTTTTCAAATTCCGCATATTATGCGGGTTTTAAACTAGTAATAATAATAAAACAACTTTCACCTTATGTAGATTAAAAACTTGTTGCATTGATAGACTCAATACAACTAAAGTTTATACAAACAAAAGCCAAACTGATAAAAGGTAGCCCTAGCCAGCGAGTCACTCTTCACTGGGTGGATCGAGATCAGGTCACTCTCAAAATGTCGATATTTGGAGAGTTTGGTTTTTAAAAAAAAAAAGCGTGAGCTAAAAGAGCTCAGTGAGGGAAAGCAAATGAAAATGCAAATTTTCTTTTAAAGTATAAAATCGACAAGAATTTATAAAATAATTTTCATAAAATAATCAAAGTACTTGGTGTACAAAACTATTTCCATGCGTGTAACAAAACTTTAGTCAGCAACAAACACATAATTCAATCAATTTATGAATTCAGTATTTTAATCAAAATTAAAATATTTTAGAAAGATTAAATAATACATTTTACCAACATTTAACCAACTATCGTATTTAAAATACACAAGTAATACTAACTTATTTTCGAAAAATTAAGTGAAACAGTTAACAGTTGAACAGACAGGATAATCTGTCTCGCTATAAAATAATCAGTCCGATTAGTGAGTGTAAGGGTACGGAACTCTAGAGGTGGCTCCCATGCGTAGCACTTAGCTTCTGAGCCAGATTAACTCACATAAACGTAGAATCGATGTCGATCAAATATAACCTCACACGTTTCCACTCACCATGAAAGATGACACTCCAGGCCGAAGCCTCAGTCGCCTTATCCCTCTCAGTAGGCTCGACGTCCCTTTAGCTATGGGATTCAAACCCAGGGTATGCCATATTCCGGAATATACCTAATCTATGACCCAAATCCTGCCGTCTCCGACCCGATCAGAAACAATGGGAATAGGTACAATGAGTAGTCAAGCAAGAATCACAGGCAACCTGTTTGATTGATTGCCCAAACTACTCGTGTCATACAGACAGTAACAAGGATAGACAGACAGACAGTAACAGTAACAGGCAGTAACAATCGATAACAGACAGTTAATAACAACAGTCGAGTTCAAATGATACATTTGATATAAAACCATATAATTGAACTTATGATTAAGCACAAGCACGAGGGCAATGCACACTTTCATATTTTCCTTCAAAATATTATTATTCAAAGATTATAAAAGCAGAAAAATATGTTCAAGCAACAAGTGCTTCACGATTTGTAAAATCTCAAACTTTCCAATTAAAGATATTTTACTCACAGATATGCACAAACAACGCATTATGATTTCAAATATTCAAACTCCTCAGTTAAAAAAGTTTTACTCACCTTCATTGAAATTCTTTCGAAAATCAAGCATATTACTACAGTGGCTTTACGAGGTTTCCGATCAGTACATGAAAGGCCTCGTTACTTCAAAATAAAATCTCTTGTCGTCTCCTAAAATAAAATATAATTATAAAATATATAAATATAACATATAATACAATAATATTTAAAATCCTAAAATAATTTGAAGTGAAAATAATAATTTTGGACGCGAATAATATAATAAGGACGCTCGGTTCTCTAAATTCAATGGTACATTGTAATATCATGCCCTGCGTAGAGAATGTCATAAGGAAGTTGTCTTTCAAATTTAAATTCATTTGAAATTCGTTTTACCCATTTAAACTCACAAATAAGAAAATTGAATATTAATAAATAGGAAAAATTACTTTTTTGGTCCATTATATTGTCCATCTTCCAATTTTGGACAAAGATATTGTCCAGTATCAAAACACATACACGAAATTAGCAGAATAATCAAAAAAGGTCCAAAATTATCATGTTCGAGCCGAATTGCTGACGTGGCAGGATTATTTATTTTCTTATCATTTTTCATTTATTTTTAAATGTTAAATGGAGGAAAAAGTCATTTTTGCCCTTAATAATCTTAAAATTACTATTTAACTTATAATTGTTAATTTATGAGTTTTTCATTTTCCCTCAATTTTCCTGATATTTTTAATTATTTTTTAACTTATAATTGGTAACATGCACATTATTTATATTAATTTTGATTTTCTTATTTTTTAATCGTGTTATTTTTTTATTATAAGAAGTACAATAATTATTTTTCTTGTAAACCTAGATCCGTCCTGATGAGTGATATGCTCGAATGATCCTATTCCCCAAAATTCTTGAAACCTATGTTAAAAAAAACGAATAGAAATTTAATAGTCAATTTAGGAATCAAAAATAAAAGTAAAATGAATAGAATTATGGAAAGATTCTTCTGAATAAGTAAAGTGGACAAGTATTTGTGGGAATTACTGGGGTTTACGTGTCTCAATTCTCAATCCATACCCAAACAACAAGCTTAATAAAAGAAATACTTTTAGAAATCCAATTAAATCAACTAAATCAATTCAGAGCCTACTAATCATCACAAACCCAATTAAATTCTTTGAAAATCAAACTAGGGTTTAGAACAAAACCTACTGTTAATCAATTCTGGCAAATTCAAAAGAGAAACCCCCAACTCCCTCTCTCTCTGCTTTCGCACCCACCCGTTCCTCACACACTCACACACTGCAATGACAAGACCAGAAACAGGCGCCGACTGGACTTTTGGTTGGCTATAACTCGAGGTGAGTGGGGTTTGCATCTGGGTTTCAGATCGAAATCAGGTCAGATTCGATTGGAATCCTCTCTCTTGGGTTGACTCGGCTGCCACAGGGATTGGCTGAGTTCGACTCGCTTGACTCGGGGCAACTAGGCCTCAAATATTTTCTGGGTTTGATTCACGTTTAGTTTATTTAGTTTCTGGTATTGGGTCGATTCGTCTGATTCCAAACGATGAAGTCAGATCCGTCTTCATTCCAGGAGATGATGTCATCGATGGTGGGGTCATCCACAAGCTGATAGGTTTTGGTTAAAAACGGCATCGGAATGGACTTCAGCGATTCGCCGGCTGGCGGTTCACCTCCACCGTTAAGAAACCCCTATCGAAATGTCCTTCACCGGGTCCTTAACCTCCTTCGCCATTGTGGAAGCGGTGTCGTATCTGATGTAGCTGAGGTACACCATCGCTGCCCCATTGAAGACACCCGAAACCCGAACGGGGCAAACCCGCCCGTGTGTCCCGGGTCCCTGGGTTCTGTGAAATTCTTAGTATCCCCCCTCCAAAACCCTATTACTATCACAAAAGCTACGAACAAGAACAAGATGTGCAGCACAGTTAGCACCAAGTTCAATCACGAACTCTCCTTCGTACTGCAGAAATTAAATTAAATTTAAAAAAAAATGAAATTTAAGATTTGGATAATTATTGTGGAGAAATAATAATAATAATAACCTGTAGCAAATTATGAGAGTGAGGAGTAGGACCACGGCCACAACAATTAAGTCCATTTCGTTGTACCCATCGGGTAGGGAATGGATCGTGATTCTAAAATGGGTATGGGTCGACAGTCCTAATGCAGTGCCCAAATACGCCATGAAACCCTTCGCCACGGCGGCGTTGGACAGCACGTAGTCGACTATCAGGTTCACGCCGGTAAGGAAGGCGAGGAACTCGCCGAAGGTGACACAGATGTAGTTGAAGGCGCCGATCGCGAATTCGGTGTAGTTCTGCCTGCAAGACACCGCAGGTCTTCGAATCTAGTTAATCGAACCTGCTACTGGAGTTCACATTTTTAGAAAATCAAAATTAATATGAATAATGTGCATATTATCAATTATTATAAGTTAAAAATAATAAAAATATCAGGAAAATTGGGGGGAAATGAAAAACTCATAAATTAACTATTATAAGTTAAATAGTAATTTTAAGATTATTAAGGGTAAAAATGACTTTTTTTTCTCCATTTAACATTTAAAATAAATGAAAAATAATAAGAAAACAAATAATCATGTCACGTCAGTAATTCGGCCCGAACATGATAATTTTGGACCTTTTTTTATTATTTTGCCAACTTCGTGTATGTGTTTTGATACTGAACAATATCTTGGTCCAAAATTGAAAAGTGGATAACATAATGGACCAAAAAAATAATTTTTTCTTAATAAATACAATATAATAAGACTACAAGATAGTGTACCAAGTTTAATCAATTTGTGCCTGACAATTTAGGTGCACCATGCTAGGTATTCCTGACCAAGTTTAATCAACTTGTGCCTGACAATTTAGGTGCACCTTGATAGGTATTCCTGTATTTCGTGATGATATATGACAGATATACGTTATGATATATGACAGTTATATGTGATGATATATGGTATTTATAAGTGATGATATGCGACAAAAATTTAGAGCTTAGAGCTTAATTTTCCATTTTAGAGTTTAGTTTTATATTTTATGGTTTCGTTTTCCATTTTTAGGGTTTAATATTTCATTTTAAGGTTTAGTTTTTTTTTTATTTAATTTTCCATTTTAGGTTCCCGGCAAAAATCTATCATTCTACCAGTTATATGTGATGATATGTGTTAGTTATATGTGATGATATGTGCCAGTTATATGTGATAATATATGATAGAAATTTAGAATTTAGAGTTTAATATTCAATTTTGGGATTTAATTTTTCATTTTAGGGATGAATTTTCCATTTTGAAGGTTTAATTTTTTGTTTTAGGTTTATTTTTTTAATTTTAGATTTAAAACTTCAATTATTTGTGATGATATATATCAGTTATATTTGATGATATGTGTTAGTTACATGTGATGATATATGACAGTTATATACGATGATAAATTAAATTAGTTATATTTGATGATATATATCAGTTACATGTGATGATATATGACAGTTATATACGATGATAAATTAAATTTAAGGTGCATCTTGCAAGGTGCACCTGGGTTCATGGTATACTCTCTCCTAATGCCTCCACCTTAATAACTACTTCTATTATTATTATTATTATTATTATTATTATTATTATTATTATTATTATTATTATTATTATCCTCCATTTTGTTAATGTTGTTAACTATTAAAGATGAGTTATCGAAAGGAGAGTGTTTTAAGGCTGGGTTGGACCAATCAAAATCTCCAAAAAATGACATGTCGTCTTGTGGTTCATAGGGGGTCTATTTTGGGACGATGCCAAAATTTTGACCAGGTATAAATAATAACTTTTTTTATATTTATGTTAATGTTGTTTTGTCTAGCTTTTTTCACGGCCTTCAACATTTGTTTTTCTTTTTCGTTTTTTTCTTCTTATTTTTCTTTGTTTTTTTCTTCACAGATTCACAACATCAATCGCACAATTTTTTTCTCTTAACAGATTTCATCTTCCGGCATGTTAATCCCAACTTTTATAAAAGTTATGTTGGGAAATCAGATCCGTTTTGTTTGTAAATTTTAGATCTGTACTGTTTGTGAAATTCAGATCCGTTTTGATATTAGTTAAATAAAAATCATGACCATCGAAATTTTTAAGAGAACTGTTGATCTGTTGATATTTTCAGATCTATTTTTCCGATTTTTTTTTATATAATTGAATTCATTTTTTATTTTCCGATTTGTTTTTTCATGAAAACTTCTTGCTAATTGAATTGTTTCGATTATTCCTTTATTTTATTTTTTTACAGTAAACATGGAACATTACAACAACAAACACGACCGGAGTGTGGCAATTTATTATTCCTTCTTCAGGCTGCCGCGGACGCTGGGCTTAGGCTTCGAGGTTTCGGCAACAATGGTCTCATCAAAGGGGATCTTGGGATGGCGATGTTCGTGGTGGATCTGCATAGATAGTTAGACGCGAGCAGTGGCCTTGCACAGGGGACACTCGAATTTGGCGTGGCCGCCTTTCTCCTGGCCGGTCCGATCGGCGAAACGGCTTTGCCTCCGCCGTGGTTAGGTAAGGCGGCGTCGGCTTTGGCTGCAATCTGGAAATTTTCTTCTGCAATTATGTGTAGGATATGGGAAATTTATTTTGCTGCATTCAAGTCGACCAATCGACCGTTGCGATTAAGGAGAGGTTTGGGAAATTCGATGATGTCCTAGAGCCAGGCTGTCACTGCTTGCCTTGGTTTTTCGGTAGCCAGCTGGCCGACCATCTCACTCTCCGGCTACAGCAACTAGACGTCCGTTGCGAGACCAAGACTAAAGTAATTTTATTAGTATTAAAATGTAATTCAATTTTTTCTTAAAATAAATATCAGGACTCCAAGATTTTTGGGTTTCAGTTTCTGCATTTATCTATCTATTTATAGGGATAATTCCCATATAGTACAATTACATGAACATTAATTCCTAAATAATCATTCAACTTTTCTTTAATCCCATCTAAGTATAAAACACTCCATTTAATCAAAGTTATAATTACATTATCTAAAATACCCTTTCAAAAAAAATTAAAAAAAAAAGCCTTTATCAAACCCTCATCAACCCTACCTCCCTCATTCCATCTCCACATCCCTCCAGCGTAATTATAAGCCGTCACCTCATCTCAAGGTTCTCAATACTCATCTTCGCAACCATCTCCAACAATCGATTCATCTCCGTTATTGAGCCAGAAATATGGAAAAAAAAATAGATCCCATCGAAACCCTTAATCTCAAATCAAAAATAAACAAGTCATCCGAACCACCGTCGAAACTCACGATTTGAAACCCATTGTCTAGACCCACAACCGTGCGCCGTTGTGAAGGTCGCCACCACATCCTGCCGGTAATGTCAAATTGAAAGCCCAAACACGCAGCCCGAACCACCGCCGGTAACCAATAGTCGTCGCCTCGTCAGTGCTCGCAAATGGTGTGTGGATTTATTTTTCTTTCATTTCTGCTTCAGATGGATTCTTTTTGGGAGTCCTTCAGATAGAATTCTTGGCGATTGCAAATTGTTTTAGGATATTGAATTCATGAAAAGCCAATGTATTATTTCCTGGAATTACCGGTCTCTTTTTTCCCTTATTTGTAATTGATTCCTTTCCTTTTTTTTTTCTCCTTTTTTGAAAGGATTCTAATAGGAAAATAACTCTTCACTGTATATACACAATATATATGCGGAGATTAAAGGTTTAGTTTTAATACTTTTGTATATGCTTATTTTCCCAATTGTTGATTGAAAGATTCTTTCTTCAAACAAATACCTGGTGTGCATTAGATACGAAATCAAAATCAATCTTGGTGAGTATTATATATTGTTTTTATATTTTCTTTTGCAATTAGACAGATTCGCTTATTTTAGTACCAACTTCTTAATTCTGTGTTTTTTGTTATTGTTGTTGTTAAAATTAAGGTTCGGCTTGTAATTTGAAATTTGGTTGTTATTTCTTGCAGTAAAAATATGGTTGTTCGGGTCGATAATATCGATCTTAGAAATTTGGATTTGTTGATTTATTGATGAAATTAAACAGGTAGTRTGAAATTTTGATACGATAAGTAGTTACAAATTTAATAGAATTAGTATGAAATTGATTATATAGTAGATGTAATTTGARATTTCATACAAATTKTGATTGAAAAAGAATTTGAATTTTTTAGTATGAAATTCAATGAATGAATATGGAATTACACGAATCAGTATGAAATTTTGACGATGTAGTATGGAATTGTACGACGTAATATGAGATTTGACTGGAGTCCAATGACAATGTAGTATGAAATTCAGTTACATTGTATGGATGTAGTATGAAGTTTGAATTGGAATTTTATGAATTGGAATCAAATGTAGTATGAAATTTTATAAATATAGTATGGAATCCGTAGTATGAATTGGAATTCCACAACGTAATATGAACTTTTATGAATGTAGTATGAAATTTGATAGAATTCCATAACGTAGTATGAAATTTTTTATGAATGTAGTATGGAATTTGATCGGAGTTCGGAGAATCTTATTTGAGTTGAATTTGGGGAAAATTTTTTGTAAAATAAAACATGATTAACATGGTAGTATGGAATTAATATGAATCTTATTTGAAATTTGGGGGAAAATAAAATAGGTTAGTAAGGATAAATTTGTAATTTTATGTATTAGTTTGATTAAATGAGAAGTTGAATGAGTAAATGAGAATCAATACTTTTCAATGGATTTTTTGGGAATAAATACTTTCCTATTGGAGTAAATGGGAATTGTCCCCTATTTATAAGTACTAATTTTGCCTATATGTATAAATATTGGGTTTCAGGACAATGTTTTTGTGAATGTCGTTGCGTCGATTCAATACCGTGCCATTGCGGATAAGGCAAGCGATGCTTTTTATAAACTCAGCAACACGAAGGGTCAGATTCAGGCCTATGTCTTTGATGGTACGTAGATATAAATTAATTGTTATGAATGAACGACTAACTATGAACATTGTTTAAGACCATCAATTTGAAGCGTTTTTTGTGAGTTTATAGTGATAAGAGCCAGTGTTCCAAATATGAATCTCAATGATGCTTTTGAGCAGAAAAATGACATTGCCAAAGCTGTTGAAGATGAGCTCGAAAAGGTAAAAACCCATTTCTCTATATCGATGTTTATTCAAGTGGATGAACCTAATATTTAATTATCTTTTTTTTTTTTTCAGGCTATGTCTGCCTATGGGTATGAAATTGTTCAAACTCTGATTGTCGACATAGAGCCGGATGAGCACGTGAAAAGGGCCATGGACGAAATCAATGCTGGTAAGTTTTAGAGTATTGTTACTTGGCCCATTTCTGATTTATGCTCACTGTAAATATATTCTGCACAAATGAGTTGAATTCTTGGAATATCTCAAGTCTTGGTTATTGAAGCAACTCTAAGAAAGGTTATTCTGTAATTTTGGACATTTAGTGGCATTTCTTACTCAAATTTACCTTTTGTTTAATTACAGAGTACCCATGAGGTTTGACTTAGTTATAAAAAATAATAATAATAAACTTACAAAAATACCCCTGAGACTTTATTTGTCTTACAATTACCCCCGATACAGGTCGTGCTTCTAAACAGTGATCTATTTTGTTAACTACTTTTCCTGCTACTAATTATTCCTCATTTTGTGATATATTAAACTCTAATTTTAATTGATGGGTTTAAGAAAAATAATATTTCTCTTAAATTTAATTTGTTTGTTTGATGTAATTATGTATTCGATTGGGATTTGGGAGTTTGAGAATTTTCGAAAACAATAAACAAAATTAGATATCCAAAACACAAAATGCGAGTCTAATTGTCACTTTGGCTAAGATGCACTATTCGTCCAACAGTAGGAAATATGACTTCACTAATGGCTCTTTGCCTGTTGGGTCACCTTAGTATTCTCGGATAGTTTTGGTTAAAATTGAAAAGATGCATAATCGAGAATATAATTATTACAAGAATACTTTTAGTTTTTCAACATGTACAAAGTCTCCAATTTATTATAAACTATCAACATTAAGTTAATTTAAAATCGAATTCACTTTCATAAAATATTTTTGTAATAACTAATTACATCAATTAATCAAAAAAATCATCATGCTAAAAAGTCAAATATAAGAAATTTAGAATAATTACCTGTAATTAGATTCAACTAAAAACTTCTATTTTTTTATCCTCATAAATGAAAAAACTTATTAAACATAATTAATTATGTTACCAAATATATAATTAGTAAGAATAGAATTCTCACAAATTTGTTTAAAATAAGTTTAAAATACAATCATACTTTAAGATTTTTTATTTTATTTTTATAGTTATCACAAATCTTTTATAAGTGTCTTTATGAAACTGGTAGTTCTCAATAATGATTCTTTMGTGGTTAATCTGAATGTTTAGGCATATTACTTTGACTATCCATTGCTTCTTTCATTATTAGTTGATTATAATCCTCATAGGGTATGAAGAGGAGATTATACTTATTTGGGCAATCCAACAACYAATTTTCACTAAACACAACGCTTTTGTGAAACAATCTTCTCTTCATCTAAGCAYCGAAGCCTGTGGCCGCTCRCTCTCYGTTCTCCARTCCCCTTCTTCACTGGGCACTCCTGGAGTAACTGGTTCCGTGATGTGGGACAGCGGCATTGTTCTCGGGAAGTTTCTAGAACATTCTGTTGAATCGGGAGAAATATTACTCCAAGGAAAGAAAGTTGTGGAGCTGGGCTCTGGCTGTGGATTAGTTGGTAATATTTCATAATTTTATTCCTTAGTTTCTTTTTATAAATATTATTTTTTAGATTTCTGTATCTTTGGAACACAATCTTGAACTTCCAAAATTATAAACACCATTCTGATTGTTTAATATTTAGATGTAAATTGTAATTTATGTTGCTTTTATGTTAGCCCAGTGCAATATGTTTGAGGTTAGGATTTGTTTAGTGGACTTAGTCCGTTTGTATGTCTATCAAATGCATAGCTTCTTTATTGGGGGCTCAAGTAATTCTGAGTGACATGCCCGATAGACTGAAGCTATTAAAAAAGAATGTTGAGACCGATCTTTACGGAGATGTGCGTGGGTCCGCAATGGTGAACGAACTAACATGGGGAGACGATCTTGACTCAGATCTTACTGATCCTATACCCGATGTTGGTAGGACTTCTATTTTTCCAGTTAAGTAATGAATCATCAATTGTCAGGAATTAAAATGTAAAAGAGTTATGACAAAAACATAGCTAATGTATAGCAAATTTTTTAATTTAATCCTAACCTTTTAATTTTTGCACTGTTAGACTCAACCTATTAATTTTTTTTGCAAATTGATCCTACCGACGAAATTTCGTAAATAGCCGTCGGACGTCATGTATGAAACCCGTAGTTTTCATTTGTGTAACTTTTATAAATTTAGACTGGCAAACATGTGTACACCTTCCTAACGGAGTACATTCCGTTAGGCAGGTGCCAAATTTTAATTTTTTAGTTTTTTTTTAGTCTTAGGGTTCTTTTCTTAGTTTTTTATTTAGTTTAGTTTTTCTTGGGGGTTTTATTTTTTTTAGGGTTTTTTTTTATTTTTATTAATTTCTTTTTTTAGTTTTTAAGGGTTTTTTTTATTTTTTTTTTAGTATTTGTTTAAATACTTTAAAATTTAAATTTTAGTTTTAGGGGATCTGACTAACGGTTGGGTTGTCTGCTTGACACGAGTATGCCTCATTTATAATAATGTGGTGCTCCAGCAGCAAAATATTACCAGCAAAAATATTAACAGGTTAAGCCTTGCAATAATTAAAAGGTTGGGATTAAGTTGCAATAGGTTAGGTATTTTTTTTGTATATAACCTTATGTAAAACTATGTTGAATTGTATATTGCTCACTCTATAAGGGAAAATAAAAAACAAAAAATAAAACATATGGCAGCGTTTGGCTTGGATGTTGTATATAGTGAAGGAGTGGTTGTGGATTTGATGGAAACACTTGTAGAACTCCGTGGGAAACAAACAACTGTCATTTTGGCCGGAGAGCTTCGTAATGGTATTAATTTAGTTTTTCTGATTATTTCAAAGCGCTTTTGAAAAGACATTTTGATGCAATCATCGATGTTGACAGATGCCATCCTCGAATACTTTCTGGAAGCARCAATGAAAGAGTTTGTTGTTGGCCGAGTTGATCAAGAGCAGTAGCATCCAGATTATCGCAGTCCACGTGTTGTGATTTATGTTTTGGTGAAGAAATAGTACAAAGATGGGACGAAATCACATTCAAGCGGTAAATAGTTAGCTCCGTAATGTGTGGCAACGATTTTTTCAAGCTCAATTTAAATCTAAATGTGTGGTGATATACATTTTCCTACTTACAGAGAAGTGCGGACGAGTCTTCGACTTTTATGTGGTCATAATGGATATTGATAGAATTGAAATCAAAGCTTGCAAGGCGAAGTGTATAACAATATTGGCTTTGGACTTGGCCTTTGCAAAATGTACTGTTTGTTTTTTTGTTTGTTTGGACATTAAAAAGAAATCCTCATAGGGTTAAACTGCATGTATATTCTTAGAATGACATAGTATTTCGCTCTTAATTATATTTTTGAAATTTACAAGTATTTATAATAATCCTAATAATTTTAGAATTTAAAAGAATTTTGGTTTTAATTATATTTTCCATCTCTCGAATGAATATGATAAGCTTATAAAATATAATTTTGATATTTCTCAAGGGGTCCTTAATATTTTCACAATTTTAGTTATCTTCGGGTTTAAACGTCTCATTAAGGGTAATTTGCTATGTTTAACAACTAATCCCGTGGATTGCATGCATAAATACACTTAATATTATTCATTGTGAAAAAGATGTAATGTAAATAGAAATATACAAGAACTTGAACGATTTTTATATTGAAACGAGACACCACATAAGTTTAAAATACAATCATACTTTAAGATTTTTTATTTTATTTTTATAGCTATCACAAATCTTTCAAAAGTGTCATTATAAAACTCGCGTATAATGCACAATCTCGGTCTTTATTTCACAATATCGATAGTTAAGATTATAAAGGGTTGAAAATTTTTTATTGCGACGAAAATGATATCATTGTAAACAAAACAATTAATGTAAGCATAAAAAATTCGAAATTTAAACTGAAACAACATTTTTTTTTCTTTTTGATATAATAATTCACATTTTTAATTACTTTTTTAATAAATTTCATCATTTTTATATTTTTTATATGTGGCCGTAATTTTCGCGGACTTTCACACTAGTTATTATTATTATTGTGTACTCGGAAATATGTATAAATAAGAATCTTAAGGTAATCTTATAATATAAAGACCTGTATGATCTAATGACATTTAGGTTATTAGTCCAAATGAAATAAAATAAAGTGATCCAGTCAAATCGAATTTCTTATTCTTATAATATCATTCATTAAAAAGAAGAGATTAATTAAATATCCTCCGTTTTCAAAACACAAACCAGTTAGTCATATAGGTTCAATTATGTCCAATACCCTCACTGCCAATCCATAGAAAACAATATACATATTTCGTCCCATCCAAACTCTTGATTTCTAGTCCTTTAAAACAATTAAAAAAAATAGTTCCAACACTAAAATTCACAAAGCAACCCACAATAGGCTTCAAATCAAGAACATATACTAACAGAGTTTAATCCAAAATAAGCTAAACATAAAAGCAGTAAATTTCTTTTAATTTGCTGAAAATGGTTTGGGATTTAGATCCGTCCGAATTGAATAGGGCAATAAAGCACCACAGACTTGCAAGGTTCGATTTCACTTCACAAAACCCTTAACCGTGTTTTACAGAGTCCTTGGCAGTGGTTGGATGGCGGCAATCGACGACAAACGAGTGGCTACATAAGATCGGAGGAAAACAGACCATGGACACCTCACGGCGGTTTCCCCTGCTTCCCCGAACTCCACCTGCCTCGGCCGTTCACAGGTGGTAATTGACGGTGGCTAAAATAGCACTCGGAGATGCGGCGGTCGAACGGATAGCAAACCGTAAGGAGAATAAGAAATAAAGAGAGAAAGAAGAGCGTCATGCATGGTGGCGGCGGCATCATGGTGGTGGCGCTAAGATGACAAGAGGGAAGGAGAAGGAAGGAAACCATCAAGCTACATGGTGCGCTGAGTGCGAAAATGCTGAAAAAATGAGGATTCATGCTAGAATTTGGGTATTTATATGGCTTAAAGTGGGTTTGGGCCGGGTTGGTTCGATTTTGGGCTTAAGCTTGCAAAAATAGGTTGGGTTGAGTTTTAATCAATGATTAATGGCCTTGATTGTTATAAGAATTGAGCTTGAGTAAGAGATAAGTTTTAAATTGGGCCAAGTATAAATGCTTGGAAATAAACAATAAGTAAAAAATAACAAAATATCAATAATCTAGAGATTGTTATAAAAAAATAAATTTATTTGGATGAAATAAATTTATATTAAATAATTAAATTATATAACTATATTTATAAGTTTAAATGAGTCGGGCTTCACAGTATGTTAGTTTGTATAACATATTCAACAAATTTTATTCAAAATAAAGTTATATTTTGTAAATAATAAAGAAAACACATATTTAAATAAGTTGAAAATATTCAAATGTCTAATATCATATTAGAATACAATTTGAGACCCAATGAAATAATACCAAAAACCCCAAATGCACCATGCATTTTCATCTTGTGAATAATATCAACAAATCAATAAATATATGCTCCATCTTCAAAATTAGTTAGCTAACCTGTGAAACAAAAATTACGATGTAATAAGAATTTAAATAAGCACTATAATCTGGCGTGGAATATAATGGGGACAAATGTATAACGATTTTATTTTATAGATTGAATTACAGACCATTATGAATTCTAAAAATAAATATCAATTGCATCTGAATAATTATTTGAGGTTTATGGAATAAACCCTAAATTACACGGAACAATCGTGCATTTTCCAGATTTTAGAAAATCTCGTCAAAGCAAAAAATCACATGCACATAGGAAGAGTGAAAAATATAATTTCAACAAAAAAATCAGAAGTTTATTTCATTTGTAATTCATGAAATAAATAATAAAACACAGATACTGAGGAAGAGATCATTTGACTTTGTGAAAGGTTCAAAAATCACCACATCTAGCTTATAAAACTCCACTTGACATTTTAATTCAATCATACACATGAATCGATCATGGATTAAGAATTATTATAAGAAATAAAACCCAAAGTTCATATGTCAAATCTCTTTTTGGGGTCATTTAAGAATGAGAAGAATAATGATAAAGATCAAAGAGATTAATATAGGTAAAAATCAGTATTTTAAAATTCGTAGCACGAACGCGTTGCATTTTGATCCCGACATCACGTAGCGTAAATAGAATTTTGTATTGCATATACTATTTGAATACATTATTTTAATATTAAAAATAATTATATATTTCTCGTGAGTTATATTTAATATAAAAATAAATTTTCTTTTTTGAAAATATAACTTAATATATAATCTCAACAATAAATTATAGGGTCCAACAAGTATCAAACAAAATTATAATTTATAAAACACAATTATAAACAACAAATAATATAGAATTGTATAGTAATATATAATAAAATATTAAAGTTTTGTAAGAATATATAGAAAAAAATAGTCAAATTGATCACCATCGTCTATCATGTAGATGAAATAATATAAATTGAAAAACAAATGTATCAAATTGATCAGTATCTAGATCAAATAATATAAATTAAAAAATCTATGGTATCAAAGAATTAATAAAAACCTGTTAGTTTATATGCCGTTACATGATATAAATCCAAAACTTTTCTATTTATAGAAAAATGATATAAATAAAAAACTTTGAAAAAATTACATAAACTTGTTGGAAATACGGTCAATTATATGATATAAAAAAAAATTGGTGTGAAATAATTATGGGATATAAATAAAAACATTGGTGTGAAAAAATTTATATAAATAAAAAATTGGTTATCTAGATGGATACATCTTATATTTAGGTGTATGGTAATAAACAAAAATAAGAGATATAAACTCAAATTGTGAGAAAAATCTGACCTGGACAGAGAGAATGGGTTATCCAGAGTGGATACATCTTATATTTAGGTGTATTTAAGAATAAGTAAAATAAATCTAAAATAGATCGGTGATAAACAAAAATGAGAGATATAAACCCAATTTGTGAGGAAAAATGGGTTATCCATAGTGGATACATCTTATATTTAGGTGTATTTAAGAATAAGTAAAATAAATCTAAAATAGATCGGTGATAAACAAAAATGAGAGATATAAACCCAATTTGTGAGAAAAATACTGGGACAAAGAGAGGTTATTGAAGAATTATTAAAAATAAATTCAAAAGAGATCGTTAAAAAAATAAAACATAGAGATATAAACTCAATTTGTGAGAAAAATCTGACTGGGAAGAAAAAGAAAAAAGATGGCGGGTAGAGAATACATATGGGAGATGAAGAGGATAATAGAGAGAATAATAATAAAAAAAATAAATGAAAAGAGAAAGGAAGTGGTGTCGGATGATAGTGGAGAGAGATGAAGTGATAAGAGAGAATAATAATAAGAAAAATAAATATAAATGCCTACAAACACATACACTTAAATAATTTTCATATGGAACCACGTGTAAACATATAATTCAAGTGCACATTGAAGTAGTAATATAGGGCGAATATATATATATATATATAGATAGATAGATAGATATATGTGTGTGTGTGTTTGTGTTATATGTGATATTATATGTATATTTTGTGTATGGTTTAAATATTTTTTGCGCCTAAAATTATGCGATGGTATGTGCATATTTTGTATGATGGTATATGAATATTTTATTCTTCTAAAGGCATCGTGCACCAGGTTCTTTTCTATGTGATAGTATATGTATGTTCTATGCGATGATATATATATATATATATATATATATATATATATATATATATATATATATATATATATATATATTATTCAATAATAATGGATGTGCATAATTCAAACAATTATATTCATCACACAATATTCATATACCATTAAACAAAATATACATATATTATCACAAAACATACATATATACCCAAAGAACTAGGTGCACCATATATTATCTCATCATATGAGTGGTGTTAGTATTTATACAGTAATTTACAAAAATAGAATTTTTTAATTTCTGGCGACAAGTGACCAATTTTGACTTTTTTATTTTGCATAGTCAATTATGATATTGTAAAATAATTAAAAAAAATAAAATCACTTTAAAAATAAAAAAAATGTTTTAAATGTGTCAGAAAAGAGTATTCGAATTATAAAATTGAAAAAATTATTTTATAATATTTGAAATTCTTTTAAATATGTAAGTTCATTATTTAAATATAATTTATTAATTAAAAAGATTTATAAAATTTAAAATTATTTTAATTTATAAAACACTTAAATAAAAACAAACTATATAAAATTTGTCAAAAAAATAATTTATAAAACACTTTTCTAGGAATTTATATTTTAAAAACTTAATACCATAATTTTAGATTTTAATATTCTCTTGGTTTTTCTTAATACATCTTTTACCTATTTAAACTAATTTCAGATTTTACATCATTCTCCTCATTTTTTTATAATTAAAAAAAATCATTTTAAAAAAACTCTCGATTTCTAAAATATATTTTTCAAGATTTTTTAAATATAATTTTATATATAATTTTCACTAGTACAGAAATCACATTCTAGAACAGACGAACTAGAACGAATATTTTGCGTACGTTCTAAAATGTCTGTCCGGTGGTATTTTCGTAAATAAATTCGTAATTCTAGAACGTATTTTAAAATGTGCGTTCTGAAAATTTTGAGACTGACAACATTTAGAAGGTATTTTTTAATATACGTTCTAGTATGCGTCATAAATCTAGAACGTATATTTTAAGTACCTTCTGAAAGTTCCCATCTAGAACGTATAAGTTAAATACCTTCTGAAATGTACGTTCTGACAAATTTTGACACTGTTCACATTTAGAAGGTAATTAAATAATACGTTCTAGATGTATCATATAATAAATCATTCCAAAACGTATAAATTATACCTTCTGGTTACATTAAAAATCCCAGAACGTATTGTATTTATACGTTCTAGCTATAAAACACCTTAATTAAATAATTATACTTGAATAATTAAATAATTGGACGCACAATTCAGATCTTTCAATCTCTCTCCCCGTACCCAGAATCTGTCAATCGTCGCCCACCGCCCGCCGCTCGCCACCACGTCGCCGGTGTCCCGCACCACGCTCCAGCCGCCCGACGCCGCGCCGCCACGCCCTCGCCTCCGACGTATTTCAATTTGGCAGTCCACAATCTTCTTCTTCAGTGGAGTTCGAGGAGATTCGCTTGAATCTTTCAATTCATCATCTGATTATACTGGTAAAGTCCTCAATTTTGGTCTACCTTTAGCTTCTAAGTCTTTGTTTGAGTTAATTCAGAGTTATTTTCAAAATTTCAGTTAATTCGAAACCCCGTTGTTTCTTGGTTAGAACCCTTGTGTAGGCATTCATGGCTGTTTCAGAAACTGTATAAGCACTTTACCTTTTAGGCCAACCTTTAGCTTCTAAGCACCACCAGGCGTCAAAATTATGCATTGTCCCATTACTGTAAGGAGTTAATATTAATTTTTTTTTTTGGTAATTAGAACCTGGAAAACACTATACGTTGTCGATTACTTAGAACGATAGATATTGATACATAATCATTTTGTTCTTGTGTGCAGAAAAATAACTATATGTATATGAACTGGTAGTTAGTGTATATTCATTCCAGATTTTAATGTAGAAGGGATGTAGACAGGGAATATATACTAACTACCAGATCATACAATAAACCCTCACAAGGGATGAAATCGAATTGAATTCGAATTTCATGAAAAACAACAATATATTCAAATTTTACATCTTTGCCGAAATGCACTGCAGTTAAGGAATGAAGTCAATAGGGACAAAAATATTAAGAATCTATAAAAAAAAATCGAATAAATTCGAACAAACAATAGAGTGCCTTCAAAGGATTGATTGATCTCGAAAATACTGATATTGTGTTCTTCAAATCATAGTAGAGTTTTATCAATTACCTGAAATTATATCGCCTGCGTAGAAAGATTCATGCGAAATATCAAAAGGACAGATAATCGACAAAAAACAAAGGAAAAAATACAAAATTTGGATTTATTCTCTCTTGTTCGTGTTTGATGCGCAAAATACACTAATATTAAATACTAACTGATATAGCCTCTTTACCCTGTTGTAAATACTAACTACTTGCTATTTAATTCTGTTCTTAGCATCATATTATCACACTTATTTCTTTTCTAATATAATATAATATATTTTTAATAAAAGAGGCACTTTTTAGAACAGAAAGTCCTCAGACATCATCCTTGTGTTTCAGCACTTAAATTGCAGAATTATAGAAATTACGAGTTAAATTTGGGAGAATGTGAGACTCAATAATCAAAAGTAAAAGCCAAGGTTGACTTATGTAATTATCTTATGTATATTATATAGACTAAATAGTAAAATTAAAAATGTAATTATCTTATGGATATTATATAGATGGATAATATTAACTTATGTATAGTTTTACATAATTGGTAATTATAAAATAGAAAGAAAAATTGATGTTTTGTCTTATGGAAAAGAAAAGATCTAATACTTATTTTCTTTGTTAATTTAAAGATAAGTTTATTATTTCCTGAGCAGGTGAAGTTTACTCGATTTGGTCATTGATACTCATCTAATTTGACTTAGAATTGTAAAAGCAATTAAAAAAAAAAGAATTTCTCCATTTTCAAAAAATATCTCAATATATAAATTTCACTCTCTTTTCTCTCCTGTCCTGTCTGTGATGCAGCATAATATACGAGCACCTTTTTGAACACTTGTTATCACTTATATTCTTTTCAGCAACATTGTTCTTTATGGCAGCCTTTCCACAAAATGGAAACAGCCTAGAATAGATTCTGCCCTCTAACCTTGTTGTCAAGTATCCCACAAATTTAAATCTCCATTTTCATTTTACATCTCATGCTTGATATCAAACAGAGATAAAACAGAAAAAGATAAAAATAATAATAATATTAAGAAGAAAGAAATGAGAAAAGCTACGAGGTGGTTGAAGGGCCTGTTTGGAATTCTGGTACAGACAGCAGAGTTTCTATTTTTTTTATAATAATAATAATATTAGAGAATATTAACATTAGAGATAGCAAAGCCTAAAAACTCAGAAAATGTATTGCCTCGGTCTGGAGATATGCAAGTTGTTTGACAAACAAAAAAGGTAAATTTCATAGGACTAGTTTCCTATCGCCCTCAAATTACCAGACCCAATTTGTTATTTTGTCACACATTATTTTAATTTTATTATGAATTGAGTTTTAAATTTGTAGAATGAAAAGCCTTTTTTCTTTTATTTGTACTTTTCAATTTTGTAAAATTAGGGGCGTCTCAGTAATTATCTTGAAGTTATAGGGAGTAAATGAAGACATTGTTGAGGTTTGGCACAAAATAGTCTTACTAGATGTCACTTTCCGTAGATACTTTCTTTGTGTTTCATCAACTAATATCCTGCTTCATCTCAATAAAAGTCACTCATGATGACTATTTTATATTAATGGCATGAAATTAATTTTCAAGTATATAAATTCTTAGTATGCATAAACTATGAAATACAGAAAAAACGTATTGCCTCGGTCTGGAGATATGAAAGTTGTTTGACAACCAAAAAAGGTAAACAAAAGCCTGTGTTTTAGGGTTGTTGACAACATCCATTTCACAGAACTGTTTTTAAAGACAATTAAAAGAGGAAAAGAAAACTCGCAAACCCTCATCTAAATTAATAAAATAGTTTTAGAGACAGATCAACACAAGTTGAGCCACGACGATTAAATCTAGGAGTTTCTGCGAAACTCATTTCAGACGGAGGGGCATATTAAATTGAATCCATTTCAGGGTAATGTTTGCTTTTCATTATTGTTGGATCTTTTACTTATATCAATTCATATATGTTATAATCTCATACTTAGAATGATCCGTGCATTTCTTTCTTAATATTATCTATTGTGCGGTACTTCAGATTTCTAATTGCTGGTTAAGTTGCGTCTTGATGCATATGCATAACTGTGTGTGTTTAATGATGAGATGCTTCATTAAATCAACTATATGTCCATTTTGAAGGTCGGTCATTTGACCAAGTGATACATTAGTATACGTGTATAAAATATTATTTCCTTTAAGTTTGTTGGGGCAAGGGATGATATTTCTGAATTTTTGCTTATTAAACCATGAAGCAATACAAATCGCATTTTTTTTAAACCTTCCTGCTTTTCTGTTTTTGTGAATAAGTATTCCTATTGTAATACTTTTGCTCTTTTTCAATATTGATCGAAGATTTCTCGACGCTCTAGAAATCGTCTTTGCAATAGTACGGAGTCGACTGTAGATGCGGTGAGTTGTCCCGAGTCATGTCTCTCGAGGATGGATGTGATCGGCTTTCGGTTTTCTTTATCGTTCTTATCGTCGGTTCGATTAAGCTAATTTAACCTAAGAAAGTGATAGTCATTGTTCGGTTTTTATAACTAAGATTTAAATTGAAACTTAAGATTTAAAAACATGAAAAGTTCTTAAAGTAAATTAAAGCTTATATTAAAAACGATCAATTTAAACTAATTAACTATAAAAACTTAATTATTTGAAATTAGGAAAATCGAGGGAAAATTAAAGTCAACTTATTTGAATAAGTCAACATAAGTACTTAACATTAATTAAGGGTTTAAAAAGGAAGATCTTAATAAACTTTTACAAACTTAGAAATTAATTACAACTTAATAACTTAAAAGCATAAGTTCATAAGCTAGAAAGCTAGAAAATGAAGATAGTTTTGAAATGATCAAAACAACCACAAAGCAAGAATCAAACTTCAATACAAGATCAAGATAAAATAACATGGAAATGAAACTATATTAAAGGAAAGAGATTTACCAAATGTACTTGATTACACAAAAGCTTGAATGAGAAAAAGCTTGAAAGCTGAATGATTCTTCACAAAAGATAACTTAAAACAAAGCTTGAACATTAAACAACTAAGATCTAAACTTAACTAATCTATATCTAATTACTAGAATTTATAGGAATTAAAATAAGCTAAAAATATGAAAAGTGTTTTTCTGGTTTGGAGCAGCTTCTTGGAGAAGAAAGCCATCAGGAGCAAGTTGTTTTTTGAAATGACGTCTGATTGCTTATATCTTCAAAATTTCTGCTTTTCAGTCGATCGACTGAAAAAGCAGTCGATCGACTGGCAGTCGATCGGTGTTGTCGGCAGTCGATCGACTGCTCCGTCAAAATTGGCCTGAAGCCCTGTAATTCAGTCGATCTCGGGGGCTCAGTCGATCGACGGCAGTCGATCGGCCAAGTAGGTAGTCGATCGACTGCAACGTCCAAAATGCAAAAACTCGCTGGAATTCAGCCGATCGACTATAAAGTCAGTCGATCGACTGAACATCCAGTCGGCCGACTGGATTCCAGCGCCCGGCTCGACTTCTCGTTCTTTTCGCGTCCGCCGGTTTATCGAACCTCGTTGGTTGCGCTTCCTTACTTTGTCCATCCATTTCCGAGTCGAGTATCAACGATGCCAAACGAGCGTCGGCCCCGCTTGGACGTCCTACGGCCAAGAACAACGGAAACGTGAAAAACTACGAAAATTACTAATAAAACGTACAAAAACTAAGAAAATCTAGAAATACGAAAAATGGCCAACCCGACTCCTAAAGCAACAAAAAGCAAGCGAAAGACACGCAACGTGAAACAAAAACGATAATGAAAATATGTACAAAAAGATGCAAATCAACCACCCCACACTTAGAACGGTTGCTTGTCCTCAAGCAAAACTAACGTATATTTACAAAGCTACCCCCGACCAACCCTAGACTAATGCACAAAAATAGTTCGAGACGTCGTACGCTACGTTGTTTTTTACCTTTGGCTAAAAGGACGACAATGTGATTTGCTAAGGTAATTTAGATCGACTTCCGAAACTTAAAAGGACTTAAACGATCCAACAAGTCGGTCTCCCCGTCCTTGCCACGGCTAAGGTCTATCCACGCTCGAACCGTTATTCGACTCCCGACTAGCCAAGATCATCAACACCTCTCTTTACAAAAGTATACTAAAAAATCGAAACAAATGGAAAAACGTGCTATACAATAACTTCGAGGATTTATAACGTATCCTTGTTTATTCATCTCTTTTCGTATTTTTCTTTTCTTTTCTTTTTCTTTTTCTTTTTCTCTTTCTTTTTTTTTATGTACCGTAGACGTGAGGTACTTGCATAATAATGTGAAAATACGAGGCTATCGAATGACTCCGATCATTTGTTGCTACTAGCAACTTTCGAATTTTTCGATCGAGCACGTGGAGCAATTGATGACTCCAATTTACAAACAAAAACCTATAGAGAGTGTTTAATGACGAGGGCTAGTCGAGGCACTAGTTCCAAACGAGCACAAGGATAGCACGAAGCTAAAACCGAACGGGAATCCCAACAAGTTAAACCACCTAAATCCACTAAATTCGATCGACAATCTAAATATCTTAACAAATCATCGAAACCGCGTCACTTCGCCAAGGGTCCAAACAACAATATCACACACGTTTCTCAAACTAACACAAGCAAGCACACGACGAAATGAAAAACCTAGGACGATTCTAACCACCCCACACTTAAAACCTAGCAATGTCCTCATTGCGTAATTAAGCTAATAAAAGCGGTAAAAAGTTGTAGGGTAAAGAAAACGCCCCTATTTCCGGGCTCGTGTCATCGTTGTCGTGCAAGGGTCTTTGCCGGGAACCGAGGTAAGCAACAAGATATCTACATGGTTAGGTAATTTTGGAAAATTTGCACAAAAGTAAACTATTTACAAAGACCAAAATCTTTTTGAGTTTTTGAAATTTCTATTTTGTTTGGATTTTTCTTTTTTGAGAATAAAAGTGAAGGTTAGGGTTCGTCGGGCAGTCGGTCGACTGCCCTATTCGGTCGATCGACCGCAGTCGACCGACTGTCGGCTGTCGATCGACTGCTCATGCCAAAAGTTCAGAATTGCCTGGAATCCAGTCGATGTTGAACCACCAGTCGATTGTGCAGTCGATCGACTACATACCAGTCGATCGACTAGGTATTCAGTCGATCGACTGCATTTCAGCAGCCAACCTCCATTTTCAACCCTCTTTTGTCCCAAGACTCCATGGCTGAACCTACACAAACCCAAAAACTCCATTAACACTACTTAAAGATAGAATATACACTAAATTAAAAGTAAAACAAGAAGAGAGTTAGAAAGTCGTGGGTTGCCTCCCACGTAGCGCATTTGGGTTACGTCGTTCGCTCGACGATTATACGAAAATGTTATCCAGGATCCAAAAACAGGTGGAGATCATGCCACGCCTTGGTGTTCTCGAGTAGACACACCGGGTGATCAGTATCACCAAGGCGGGCGCGTAGTGCAAGCTGGAAGATCGAGAAATCAAGAACGTGGGCTTGCTTCGGTGGTCGTAAGCGTGAGTAGTCGATCACCCAGACGTGATCATCCAAATATGGGTCGGCGTGCTTCTTCGTCTCCCCAACCGTCGTCCCCTTTCTCTCGACTTTAGAAATAGTCGTTGTCGCGCACGAGAGAGTAGTACCCAGCACATCTTCCTCCTCCTCTTCCACCTTTTCTTGTTTAAGTAGTAGCAAAGTTTCGGCTGGAGGCGAAAGAGGCTCGATCAGCTCCACATCCTCCAAGGCCGGCACAACTGCATCTTCCTCGCCTATAGCAGGTAAGCTCGATAATCCAAGTGCCATCGGCGACCCCGAAGATATCACCTCCTCACTTTCCACTACAACCTCTTCGCAATATCCGAGAGGGGTTGCGTTGCTTTCCGACCTATTCTACTCGTTCTTTATATCTACCTCATAGCGTTCACCTTCTGAAAGATCGTCAAATCTCTAATTATCATCAACGACCGTGGGCACCGCCTCATCAAAGAAGGGTATCTCGTCGGGGTACGGTTTGTTTAGCTCACCCAAGTCATTGGCCATTTGCTTAGCGTGGGTCTCCATGCGATCGAGGCTTCCAACGAGCTCAGCTAAGAGAGACTCCACGTCCGGGAGTGGGGACGTAGACGAATCTTGAAAGAGTGAGGTATAAGGGTCATCGCACGGTTTATACGAGCTCGAGGCGAATAGATTGAAAGAATCGTAGCTCGAGGGTAGGTTGTAAGAATCGTATCTCGAAGAATCGGAATTATAAATCGATGGAGCATACGATTCAAAATGGGGGTAAGAAGATGGAAGGGCGAGGGGAACATATATATCGTCCAAACTCGGGTCAAAAAGAGCACGAGTCGGTGCATAAGGATCTATGCTCTTGTTGTGGGGGGATGAGTCATAATGATCGGAAGAGTAAATCCACTCTTTACCGATCGAAGCATACGGATCGTCATATTTGGGAGTTGTGTATGGATTTGGATATTCGGGAATTTGGATGTAAGGGTTGTCGTATKGMAAACTAGCTCGGTAGTTTGCCATCCWCGGYTGAATCAATCAAGCGGCGGAGGCRTCCTTCGATCGTTCAGAGTGTGGGCGGGCAGAATCRGGCTTTCGAACAGGGTTTCCATCGTTCGCTTCTCGATTATTGGTGATACTAGTGGAGAGAACGGGATGTGGGACCTACCCTGCACACACAACAAACGACAAAAAGATTACGCGTATCGAATGTAAAATAATTAACTAACTACTATTTACAACGACAATAAGAATAATTAAGAATGCCATTGGCCTTAATCCATCCCCGGAAACGGCGCCAAAATTTGATCGAAGATTTCTCGACGCTCTAGAAATCGTCTCCGCAATAGTACGGAGTCGACTGTAGATGCGGTGAGTTGTCCCGAGTCGTGTCTCTCGAGGATGGATGTGATCGGCTTTCAGTTTTCTTTATCGTTCTTATCGTCGGTTAGATTAAGCTAATTTAACCTAAGAAAGCGATAGTCATTGTTTGGTTTTTATAACTAAGACTTAAATTGAAACTTAAGATTTAAAAACATGAAAAGCTCTTAAAGTAAATTAAAGCTTATATTAAAAACGATCAATTTAAACTAATTAACTTATTAAAACTTAATTATTTGAAATTAGTAAAATGGAGGGAAAATTAAAGTCAACTTATTTGAATAAGTCAACATAAGTACTTAACATTAATTAAGGGTTTAAAAGGAAGATCTTTAACAACTTTTACTAAATTAGAAATTGATTTCAACTTAATAACTTAAAAGCATAAGTTCATAAGCTAGAAAGCTAGAAAATAAAGATAGAATTTTAATTGATCAAAACAACCACAAGCAAGATCAAACTTCAACACAAGATCAAGATAAAATAACATGGAAATGAAACTAAATTAAAGGAAAGAAGTTACCAAATGTACTTGATTACTCAAAAGCTTGAATGAGAAAAGCTTGAAAGCTGAATGATTCTTCACAAAAGATAGCTAAAACAAAGCTTGAACATTAACAAGCTAAGATCTAAACTTAACTAATCTATAACTAATTACTAGAATTTTAGGAATTAAAATGAGCAAAAAAATGAAAAAGACATGCTTTTCTGGTTTGGAGAGCTTCTCTGGGGAAGAAAGCCACGGAGCAAGTTGTCTTTTGAAATGACGTCTGATTGCTTAATATCTTCAAAATTCTGCTTTTCAGTCGATCGACTGGCAGTCGATCGGGGTCGATGTCGTCGGCAGTCGATCGACTGCTCCGTCAAAATTGGCCTGAAGCCCTGTAATTCAGTCGATCTCGGGGGACTCAGTCGATCGACGGCAGTCGATCGGCCAAGTAGGCAGTCGATCGACTGCAACGTCCAAAATGCAAAACTCGCTGGAATTCAGTTGATTTTGGGGGTTCAGCCGATCGACTATAAAGGTCAGTCGATCGACTGAACATCCAGTCGGCCGACTGGATTCCAGTGCCCGGCTCGATTTCTCGTTCTTTTCGCGTCCGCCGGTTTGACCGTTTATCGAACCTCGTTCGTTGCGCTTCCTTGCTTTGTCCATCCATTTCCGAGTCGAGTATCAACAATCCCAAATGAGCGTGGGCCCCGCTTGGACGTCCTACGGCCAAGAAAAATGGAAACGTAAAAAACTACGAAAATACTAATAAAACGTACAAAAACTAAGAAAATCTAGAAATACGAAAAACGGCCTACCCGACTCCTAAAGAAACAAAAAGCAAGCGAAAAACACGCAACGTGAAACAAAAACGATAATGAAAATATGTACAAAAAGATGCAAATCACACGTATTTGAACAAATATT
>BMAC01000310.1:907424-947629 GCA_014905375.1 Phtheirospermum japonicum
GTGGAACTCGAGAAAATGCAATCGAACAAAAAAATAAGGTACAAACAACAGGAAACGCAGAACAACCCATAACGAAACAAATTATGAAAAAAGAAAACTAAATCACAGACATTGGCAAACCAACTTCAAATTAGCACAAGGATCCAGTGAACTCGATAAATGCCAATCGAACAAAAAAATCAAGTACAAACAGCAAGAATTCAGAACAAGAAACTTACGATTTTTCTCACCGATAATTTTGGCTTCTTGATTGATATATTGTCAATCAGGAGTCATGCGCGCTCTCTTCCATAGATCATGACGAGGAAGGCGGAGATGGAGGGGGGATAATATCCGACGGATCCTCTGAGGCTTCTTGTCTTGCCTTGTACTTCTCTTCCATGATTTTCTTTTTCAGAAGCTTGTAACCCCCACGAGAACATCTCCGTGGACACTTGTTATGCGATTGAATTTTTGAGCTTTCTCCCTTCGTGTCTACAACCATGATAAATGGTTAAATCATCAAATAATTGTCTCGTAATAGCTAAGAGATCATTTAACTCATAAACATTATATCAACATTAATGAAGCTGCATAAATCAATCTGCATAATGAAGAGTCTCCTATTCAGACCTTCTTAGTTTCTTATTCTCTTCTGTGGGAGACACAAATGCTGAAACTCAAAAACCTAATCATTCTTCTAAACCCTGACTCCATATTAATGATACCAAGTCACGCCATATTGCTGAACAATACCAAGTATTCTACAAAATTAATTATTCACATATTTTTCTGCTTTTCAGTCGATCGACTGTCAGTCGATCGGTGTTGTCGACAGTCGATCGACTGCTCCGTCAAAATTGGCCTGAAGCCCTGTAATTCAGTCGATCTCGGGGGCTCAGTCGATCGACGGCAGTCGATCGGCCAAGTAGGCAGTCGATCGACTGCAACGTCCAAAATGCAAAAACTCGCTGGAATTCAGTTGATTTTGGGGGTTCAGCCGATCGACTATAAAGTCAGTCGATCGACTGAACATCCAGTCGGCCGACTGGATTCCAGTGCCCGGCTCGATTTCTCGTTCTTTTCGCGTCCGCCGGTTTATCGAACCTCGTTGGTTGCGCTTCCTTGCTTTGTCCATCCATTTCCGAGTCGAGTATCAACAATGCCAAATGAGCGTGGGCCCCGCTTGGACGTCCTACGGCCAAGAAAAATGGAAACGTGAAAAACTACGAAAATTACTAATAAAACGTACAAAAACTAAGAAAATCTAGAAATACGAAAAACGGCCAACCCGACTCCTAAAGAAACAAAAAGCAAGCGAAAAACACGCAACGTGAAACAAAAACGATAATGAAAATATGTACAAAAAGATGCAAATCAAATATGTGAATAATTAATTTTGTAGAATACTTGGTATTGTTCAGCAATATGGCGTGACTTGGTATCATTAATATGGAGTCAGGGTTTAGAAGAATGATTAGGTTTTTGAGTTTCAGCATTTGTGTCTCCCACAGAAGAGAATAAGAAACTAAGAAGGTCTGAATAGGAGACTCTTCATTATGCAGATTGATTTATGCAGCTTCATTAATGTTGATATAATGTTTATGAGTTAAATGATCTCTTAGCTATTACGAGACAATTATTTGATGATTTAACCATTTATCATGGTTGTAGACACGAAGGGAGAAAGCTCAAAAATTCAATCGCATAACAAGTGTCCACGGAGATGTTCTCGTGGGGGTTACAAGCTTCTGAAAAAGAAAATCATGGAAGAGAAGTACAAGGCAAGACAAGAAGCCTCAGAGGATCCGTCGGATATTATCCCCCCTCCATCTCCGCCTTCTCGTCATGATCTATGGAAGAGAGCGCGCATGACTCCTGATTGACAATATATCAATCAAGAAGCCAACATTATCGGTGAGAAAATCGTAAGTTTCTTGTTCTGAATTCTTGCTGTTTGTACTTGATTTTTTTGTTCGATTKCATTTMTCGAGTTCACTGGATCCTTGTGCTAATTTGAAGTTGGTTTGCCAATGTCTGTGATTTAGTTTCTTTTTTTCATAATTTGTTTTCGTTATGGGTTGTTCTGCGTTCCTGTTGTTTGTACCTTATTTTTTTGTTCGATTGCATTTCTCGAGTTCACTGGATCCTTGTGCTAGTTTGAAGTTGGTTTGCCAATGTATGTGATCTGTTGTGGCATGATGGATGTAAATTAAACAAATCCACCGTATTTGTGGTTTCAGTTGAAAGCAGGGCGATTTTATCGGTATTATGGGGTGGTTTCTGTAATTAGAGTAAATCATGGGGTGCTTTTTGTAATTTACCTAAAAATCTAAAAATTTGTTTTGGTTTATTTTAATTACAGCAATTATGCTTGCTGTAGTAGTTTTCTGCAATTATGGGATGGTTTTTCTAATTATAGTAAACCATGGGGTGCTTTTTGTAATTTATCCAAAAATTTGAAAAAAATTTTGATAGCAAGCCCTCATTCCAGTTAGCAGCTCGACAAGAACTACTCCAAAGCAGGGCGATTTTATATATATTATGGGGTGGTTTTTGTAGTTAGTAAACCATGGGGTGCTTTTTGTAATTTACCTAAAAATTTAAAAATTTGTTTTGGTTTGTTTTAATTACAGCAATTATGCTTGCTGTAGTAATTTTCTGCAATTATGGGGTGGTTTTTCTAATTATAGTAAACCATGGGGTGCATTTTGTAATTTACCCAAAAATTTAAAAAATTGTTTGATAGCAAGAAAAATTAGCCCTCATTCCAGTTAGCAGCTCGACAAGAACTACTCCAAAGCTATAAACATTGCTTCTGATGGCAATTATTCTGTTATCTGGTAACAAGCTTTTTTAGACAGTTCCGAAGCCTCCTTGATCGATGATCATGTTGTTGAAGTTGTTTGTCGCCTTTTGCAGCTCGACTTCATTGAAGACTCGTATCATATATTTAAGTACATAATTTACATATTAAAACACCCATAAAGCAATGCCTGATTCTAATCTATGTATTGTTCAACATAGGGGATTATTTCTGCACAAAGTTGTTTAAACTCTCCATTTTCTTATTTGGAACCTACTTTCTGGTGGAATTTAGTATTCTTTTACTTAGAAATGGGATGGTGCATACAAAACTCTAGAATAATTTCTATTTTTGATTGGGTACGTTCATAGATTTTTGATTTTGAGCTTTCTTGAAAGACTTGAGTGTATTTTGGGTAATTAAATATTACTCAGTCGTGAAGATCGTTGTATATGGTGCTTTATTGAATTATATCATATTGAAATGAAAATCTTCATAAGCTACTGAATATTGTGTATTTGATTTTTTGCACTTGTGTTTATTTAGGTCTCCATTTAATATTTCAAATTTGTTTTATTGCCCATGACAATAGTCCTTGATGTTATGTGATTGATTATATATGAGCTGAACTTTACATTATGGCCACTGTATTGATGGACCTAAAACTGAGTTGGTTGTTTAGGTATATTAATTTCTTTTTCCATATTTCACTGAATGATGTATTTTTGTCCAATTCTCCGTTGATGTTCAAACTTTTTGGATAATAAGATGTGTAGGCTACGGTATGACTGATTTTTATCGTTTCTTGAAATAAATGGTAAAAGTAGCTGGGAGTTTATTGTCTGCATATCCAATGCAGTCTGTTAGCAAATTTCTTGATGAGACAGATTATAACTAATACTTTTGCGTTTTGACCTACAGGTACTCGATATGGAAGAGCCTTATTCGAAAGAAGACATTGATGATGTACGTAGACGTTGGGCCGAGTGTTTTATGGAGGTTATCTTTTGACGTTTTGTAGATGTCACTAGACATAACACTATCTAGTATTAGAATGTTAGCAATATGGGTGTTAGAATCTTTTGATGTTGAATTGTGATGGTTGAAAACTTGTGTACTTTTGACTTAATGAATGAATTAATGAATTTGTTGGTTAATTTTCTTTTATTGTTTATGTATTGATTATGCAAATATCCGTTCTAAAATAAGATAATCCAGAACATATAACTAGAATATCTGTTCTAAAATAATGACTTTCTAGAACGTACAATATGAATATCCGTTCTAAATAACGAATTTCTAGAATGTACAATATACATATACGTTCTAAAATTTTATATTCTAGAACGTATATTTCAAATTACGTTCTAGAGCGTGTTTCTTGTAGAACGTATAATGTTTTATTCGTTCTAGAATGTGGGACCTTCTAGAACGTAAAATTTGAATATCCGTTCTAATAAATAACATTCTAGAACGGATAATTAAAATATATGTTCTTAAATATATAACTCTAGAACGTATATTTTGMATATACGTTCTARATTACTACATTCTAGAACGTATATTATAATGTCCGTTCTAGAATTCTATATACGCTAGAACTTATATTCTAATAAACGTTCTAGAATACAACATTCTAGAACGTCTATTAGAATGTACGTTCTAGAATGCCAGACCTTCTAGAACGTATATTATAATTGTACGTTCTACAATGTACGGGGGCAGACCAGAATCGGAATTTTTAGAACGGGTATAAGATATTCTAGAACGGATATATTATCCGTTCTAGAATGTCAGGCAATCTAGAACGAATAAAGATTCCCGTTCTAGATTGTCTGACTAATCTAGAACGGCTGCATCTAGAACGCAGCAGAATTCGTTCTAGACTGCCTTTTTTGTCCGTTCTAGAATGCCTGTTTCTGCACTAGTGTTTGTCTTTCTAATTTTATAAAATGATTTTCCGTTTTTTAAAAATATTTCTGAAGCGAATTTCTAGTATTATTTTTCTGCATCATCATTGACGTGACAAATAAAGTCAAAATTGGCCAAATCTATCACGTGTCGTCGAAAACTGAAAGATATCAACGAAGTATTTTTTTCGGCAAAAATGGGAAAAAATTACTTTTATTTTTGTAAGTTATTTGGTAAATTCGTCATTACGTATACACAGTAGTATTTAAATTTCACGGCCCATAAATTATTGGAGGTATTTTGCAATTTCGCCGAAACAAAAATAGCGTAAAATGTTGAAATAATTTCAGCCCTAAGACGTTATATCTTAGCTATGAAGCACTAATACGGGTACATGACACTGGTACGATATGACATGGGTACGGAGGTCCGTCATGTGTTGAAACTTTAAGGATAGGGTACGGTAAATATATACATATACATATATACATATACAGTATTAAAATATAGTCGTATTAACTAAAAAAAACTAATATTTCATAAATATATAAATTTTAATGTGATAAGTTTCAAAAACACATGAAACAAGTAAATTATTTATACAATAAAAAATATTTTATTTCTTTCTTGAAACCTATAAATATTTGTACTATCTCTCTCAATTTGTGGTTCCCTATTTGGATGAAATAAAATTCTTATTACGTTTTATTTTTTAAATACAGGAGTCAAGGCGGTCAAAATTTTCTTTAAAACACTGACACTTTATGGGTACGTATTGATACGTGTCCGCAGAAGTGTCGTATCGTGTTAGTCTCGATGCGGGTACGGTATCCTCGTAAAAGTATCCGTGCTTCATAGATCTTTAGTAAGTCCACGTAAAAATATCTCAAAAGTTTATTAATAACACAAAGTATAGTTGATCAATTCTAGTACACCCCCTTTTACTTGTTTATATATAGACACCAATAGGATTTTGACACGTGGAAAATATTAACATTTATATTATTATTATTATTATTATTATTAGATGTTGGAATTGTCTATTATGTACTTGGTTTATCAAAATTCTTCTTTTATATTTTATATATCTAAAAGAAAACATTTCTATGATATGCAATCTAACTCCAAATCCTTTATTGAGATTACAAATAAATATCTTCATTGTCGATCCTTTCAATACCATATAAAATGATTTATGTCTCTTAACAAACCCTAATCCCAACCCATAACAAATCATCACGTATTAAATCAAAGAATCAATCCGTATCTGAACATAGAATCAATACCTTCACCAGATTATTTTTATCATGATGGTTCAGCGGCCGACTACGTTTAGACATTTCTTCAAGTTTATTTTGAATCCAGAGAAAGCCATTCTCAGAAAGTGTCTATATCCCTAGGTGTTCTTGAACATTATCAGTTTTGCGGTGTTAATATGATGATTAGTCGTAAATGTTATTTGGTTTAGACTTTCAATATTGTAAATTTCGCGTGGGATTAAAGCTCGTGTTATTCGAGTGTTATATGTGAATTGAATGATGTTTGTTTTGCAACTACGTTTATTAATCTTTGTTTGTGTTGCAGATGAATTATGAATAATATATGTGTGGATTTGTACTTGGTTGGTCAATGTCCGTTGTCGAGGTTGAACTCTTTGTTTGGTTAATTAATTGTTATATAATATGTGTAGATGTTTGTACGTCGCAATCATGAGGGGAGTTTATGTGTCACAAATGGATGGACTAAGCTTGTCACTGATAATAATATTGGAGAAGACTGTATTTTAATATTACCTCCTAGTGTTGTTGAATTGAGAGAATATGAAGTGAATCTAACTCACTTTTCGATTGGAGCTGAGTACGAGTCAAGTGGTTCATCCGTGGCTGGTGAGCCTTAGTGTGAGTAAATTAAAATATGTTTATTTATAACTTGATGTTGTTTTTAATGATGATTTTATCCATTCTCGAACTATTCTAATGTGTTCAAGAATATTTTTATCAAGAGAGCAATTGGGGAGAAGTAGTGGAAAGTTGTTATCAAGAATGAGATCTCAAAACATTGCAAAATGTCTGTGATGCGTTGATCGAAGAATATGGGCTATGTGCAGGATCGATTATTGAGTTCAAGATGATTAACCATTGCCCATTGGTTATAGAAATTATTATTATAAAGCAGGATGTCTTCGAAGTTTAAGTTCGATTACTACCATGGTTTGTCTAGTGTTTGAATAATTTAAGACGTTTTTATGAAAGATGCATACTTTTTTTTACTGGTGTGCTACTTCTTAATTGTAAACCATTGCATAATGGATGTAACACATTTTGCATATGATCAAGTAGTAATTTAATGCATTTTCTGCTGACTGCTTCGTATGATATTTATAGATTTTAATGTTGATGTGTTCTTATTCAATGATGTAATGATATAATCATTGTTCTAAAAATCGACACACGACTTTTGAAAATCGGGTAGAAAAATCGCCGGAGGAATTCGGCGCTGCCTAGGCGCCCTCGGCGCCTAGGCGCCACGTAGTCCAATTTTTTATTTTTTTTTTATCCAAAACGACGTCGTTTTGGTTTTAAATTTTTTTAAAGCCAATTCAATTGTTACGAAGTAAGAATTGGGACAGAACAGAAACTGACTGAGAACTCTTGCCCTTATTTAGTTATTTTTATTTTGTAATATGTGCTATGGATTTATATTGTTTTGAACTTTGAATTGAACAATAGTTTTGAACTTATGATCATTACTTTTAGTTTTGGATTGTCATATACTTTATTGTGTAGTAGGTAGTATGTTGAACTATTAAATGTTGGTGTAATGTTATAAATCAGGGTATTTATTCTCAAATTCTAGGCCCCGCCTATGCGCCCTAGGCGCTAGGAGCTGGTCTGGCGCCTAGCGGCCGCCTAGCAATTTTTAGAACACTGGAGATAATTACAAGCCATGTAGATTTAACATTTAGATTTTTGCCAGTTACTGTATTGTGTATTGTATATGACTTTATGGATTTTTCAAAATTGGTGAATCGGCTCTCAATACATTGAGAAGTGGAAATTGTTATTTAATTTCCGATAACTAAGTCATTGATTTCGTAACTTGAGTTATCATTTCTATGTGTCTTTTTTCGTATGTTTTTGTATCTTGTTTTGTGTGTGTTAGTTGAGATTGGGTAATGTATTGTCTCATTTTTCCTTGTTGCATTTTTCGTAACTTTTGTCATCTTTTTAGTATTTTTTTCATATTTTTCCCGCATTTGTGTAGATTTTTCCTGTTATTTTGCTTTTCTGAGTTTTAGGATAGTTGAGCGAGCCCAACGCGTTTTCGAGGATCACAACTGGCTCGATTTGATGAGAAGACAACCTGAGTCCACGAAGCACATCCATCGATTGATGGCCAATTGACGCACTGCATTTCGCCTGCGTCGACCGCAATAAGACGACTGATCTGCAGAGGATTTCTCGAAACCATTGATCGTCAAGCCATCGACATAAAACCATTTTCCCATCATTGACAACCACAGCCAGTTGAAACTGACGATAGAGACACCATCGATCGACGACCAATTCACAGTCGATCAACGGAAGGTCATTTTTGTCCATTTTTGACCAACTTGACCATTTTACCCCCACTTTGACCCCTATATATATCCCCACACTTCTCATCAAAAGAGATCCTTTGAACCCCTTAGGGTTTGAGAGCCCAAGCTTACCTTATTCTCTTTTTCAACCTTTCGTCACCTTCAATCCTAATAACCTTAGTTAGCTTAGCATAAATTGTAGATATTTAGCTTAGAAATATATTAGCTTAGTTTGTCGTGTGGAAAAGCTTAGTGTACTTGGTGAACATTTACTCTTTTGGCTTTTAAGATTTGAAGAACTTTCTACATAGGATAATTTGTAGTTGTTGTTCTCTTGTGTTTTCTTGTTAATTTCTATGAATGTTTGAAGCTTTATTCTCTCATGTTTGGCTTGTAGTTTAGATATTTAAGTTTATTTTGTGTTGTTAGTGAACATTTCGATTTCCACCATTGTTGTCATCTTGCTCTAGTTTCAAGCTTCTTTCTTCTTTATGCATAATTTAGTTAGTTGGTAGTGATAGGTAGATGAGTTTATCCTCATTTGTCTTGTAGTTTACTTGTAGTGTAGAACAACTTTTTTAGGTTGGTCAATATGTAGGATTAGCTTGTTTAACTCATTCAAATGTATTTTAAATGTCTTTTCCCTCCAATGCTTGTGTTAGTTTAGTTGTGTTTTAATTATGAGTTCATTATTTTACTAGCTTTGATTGCGGATCTAATTGATTTTATTATGTTCATGCTTGATCTAAGTTTATGTTATTAAATCTCTTGATGATTATAGGTTAAAATTTATGGGTATAGGGTCTAAATGGGTTTAGAACCATCAATTGGTAATTATCGAGTGTTTAACTGAGAATTGGGATTGACAACTCCGATTTGTAGATTAAGTATTCGATAAATTGTCAATCGATCATGGAGACGAGTTTAGAACCCATGACCCTCGTTTAATTAATGTTTTCAAAGTCTTTGATTTCATTTCTCGTCATTTAATTAATTATCTTAATTGTTAAGAACTCAAAACCCGAAATTTGATCGTGTGGTTAGCGTAGCTCTTTCTTAATTGTTCTCATTCGTGATTCAAATCAAAAATCACTTGCGATTAGTCTTCCTCGTGAGATTTGACTTGAGCCATCTCACCACACTACAATTGACCTTGTTCTCTTATGGAGGACCTCAAACATTTGTTTAGAAAATAGTGCGTTTGAGATCACTTCAAAATTTGGTGCCTTTGCTCGGGAACACTAAAGGTCATGATTTTTATGTTTGCTCTTCATGACTTTTTTTTGGTGTTTTTTTTTTTATATTGTTTGTGTTTGATTTTTATTTTATTCATTTTTCTTATCTCTCGCCGGTACGTTTAAACTCGTTTATTGAGTGTTGTGTGTGCAAGGTATATCGACGACCTCTATCGCATCCTTTGCGATATAAGATTCACCAAGCAAAACCAAAAAAATGCCCAATTATCAAGTTCCTTCATGACTTGAAGTTTCTCTCAATCTTCATAGCTAATATCCGCCTCTTTATTCCATAATACAAGTCCCACGGCTTGCTATCCCACTTAGCCTTGAGATGTGAGACTACGACATAGAGTATTCTCTATGCGATTTACTCCCGTTGTACCATGGGATTCCAAGTGAGGATCCGCTTGCCTTTTTCCGTGAGTATGACACCGCAATGCATTCGTTCTCTTTTAAGGGGTTCACCACGGATGAAGTGAACATGCGACTCTTCTCATTCTCATTAAGGGTTCGGGCACTTACATGGCTTAATAATGCAAAGACCGACTCTATACTATCTTGGAAATCGGTGTATGATTGTTTCATGGAGGAGTTCTATTATTCTCCACCCACCTCCCATTCCTCTCCCTCAAGCTAATATTTGTGCGTTCCACTCGCTTCTATTTCTTATTCGCCATGGTATGAATCCTATGCACCACCCGCCCCGACTCCATATAACCTGAGTTTTGATCCTTATGCCTCACCCCACAATTCTTACAACCCGAGCATTTACACTTCATACACTGCACCTGTTTCCCCTTCTTCTTATTCGAGCTACGGTCCGTATGTTCCACCCACTTTTGACTCCTACTCTCTGAGCTATCAGTTTTATGATCCAACCCCTCACCCTATTATAGTACGAACTATGATTGTTATGTTCAATCCACTTCAAATTCCTATGTGCCAAGTTACAATCATCAAGCCCCTCCTCCTGAAAATTACGGTTCGTAATATATGATCCATATTCTCCTCATGGATCACGCTTTCATAATCCGAGCTATGATCACTATCCCTCGTCCCCTTTACATGATTGTATTCAACATAATGACACCTCCTTGTTTGAAGGTGATAGAAGCTTGATTGCGAATTTTGTGGATGTGAGTAAGGAGGCGGTTAAGTTTGAATTTGGATGTGAATGTTGCTCCCCTATTCGGTTTTATATTTTGAGGACCAAAGTGTGGGGGTGATGCCAATGGAGGTTTTTGTAGTGAGCGACGATTTGAGCTTGTTGTCTCTTTCAAACATGAGAGTGAGTTGGTGGGCATCATGGGTTTGGAGGTGAATGATTACACCCCCTTACCACTCGATGAGGAAATATTAGTAGACGAGTGCAAGAAGGTGTTTCCATTAGAAATCCCTGTGGATATAAGGATTTGAGCCTACTTGATATTTGTGAGGATGGTGGATTTATGGTGCCAATTTTGGAGGAGGTTAAGATTGACAGCCCCTTTTAGCATCCCCCAATGGTTTATTGTCTCTTAAGAGTGGGGAGGTGCAAAAGGTCGTCGGGGATGATCTCGATGTAGTTGAATAGATCAAGGCTTTTGAGTGGTCCGGTGGCAAATTCTTTTGCTTGACGGACATTTTCACCCTCCCTATTGACAAACATCTTACTTTATACACTCGATGTGCTGACCTTTTCTCGGTGATTGGCCACATTTCCGGCCGCCCATGCAAGTTGAGGCTTTCTTTTCTCCCATCTTCGTACTTACTTGCTTTGACCGCTTTTGTAGACTACTTCTTCTTTTGGAGTACACGAAGGTGTGGCACGATTGTCATCTTTTCTTAGATCCCAGATGACATCGCTCGTATGGGTCATCGAGCTTTAGACGTTAAAAAAGCGTTTCTTGGGAGGCAACCTAAGTTCTCATTTTTCATTCCTCTTCTTTGATATTTTTGAGAGAATTAGTCGAGGTTAGAGGTCGTTTTGCATGCCCGGGGACATTTTTAAAGAATGACGTTTTTCTTGAGAACCAACATAAAAAGGAGCAAGAACGAGCCTCTATCGACTACTTATCGATTGACGCAAGGGCCCCGTCAACTGCATATCGATCGATCGTCGATCAACAAAAACCCCCCATTGACTTCCCGTTGATCGACTATCAATTGAAAAAAGTAGCCTATCCTCCCCATCGATCGACTCCTGATCGATGGGTCCACCATGGCTCAGCTCAACCCGATTCCTCCCGACCCATTTACTTGGATTCAGCCCGACTCGAAAAAAAAAGAGTACGAGAAAAACAAACTACATTTCAAAACTTTCACAAACATTTTTTTCCTTCTTTTTACCTTGTGCTCCAAATAAGAATTACAAATAAATTTTAAAAAACAAATAAATTCAAAAACCCATAAGAATTAGAAAATTTTCAGAACTCACAAAAATAATTTTTTTTTATACATTTTGATGTTTTTCTTTTATGTTCGAGTCTTTTAGTCTCTTGTTTTCATTTTTTTTATTAAAAAAATAATAATAAAATTAATTAATTTTTTTTAAAAAGAAAATTTTCAAATATCACAGAAATATTTTTCTTTTATACATTTTGATGTTTCCTTTTACGTTAGAGTCTTATTGTGTCATTTGTGTTTGTTTTTCCCCACCCCTTTTTGTATGTCCCTCTTATCTCAATCGCCCTATGGATTTTGCTTCACACACGACTCGTCATCCTCAGCGCGATTATAGGCACGTATCTCTCTCCCTTAACTTTTACCGCATTATGTTTTATTTTATGTGCAACGTGGGCATTGCATGGTTTGTGTGTGTGTGGGGTGGTGGGGTGGTGGTAGTGGTGGTAGATTTGTCATTGTTTAGTAAATTCTTTCGTATGCTTGCTTGTGCATATAATTTTTCCGTATCCAGTCCTTGCATGTAATCGGGAAAATTATAAGTTGGGATTAGCAACAAATCGCAGAGTCAAAAAGACATCAAATGATGCTATTATTACTCGTGTTTTAAATATGTGTTTCTTAAGTACCTTGTCAATTTAGTACTCAAAAAATAAAATAAAAATAAAAAAAATCAAAACATAAAAAAACAAAAAACAAAACAAAAGAAGTACAAGAAGAGAAATCCTTGTACAAGATATGTGTATATAATAAATCTTACAACCCTTGTACACATTTTTATTTTTATTCTTATTTTTATAAAATTATGTAAAGAGGTGTATAGATGATGGGCTAGTAGGATGCCGATTTAGCGGTTTGAGTGAAGATAGACCTTGGCTAGTGCATGGACGAGAAACTTGATGAAGGGAAATTCATCGTACTAGTCGTCCGGAATAGAATCTAACTCTCTCTTAGATTTTAGTGTATTTTTAGGTTCCAGGGTTTTAAGTTCTCTTTACTACTTTATAAAACGGTTCTCTCAGGACCCGTTCTGAGGAACTACACTTTTATAAGGTAATTTTTAAACCCGTTTTGAAAATCATAGTTTCTAGAAGGCATTTTTGTAAACCCCTTCCAAAAAATAAACTTTCTAGAATGGATTCTTATATACCTCATCTAGTTAATAGACTTTCTAGAACGGATATTGAAAAACCCGTAACAGACTTTCTAGAACGGGTATCTTTTAACCCGTTCGTAAAATATGCTTTCTAGAACAATTTTCTTAAAACCTGTTCTAGTAAGTAGTTTCTAGAACGGTTTGATGTGTCACCGACCCAGAGTGCTCCTTTCTAGAATGGGTAAAAAAGCTTTCTAGGATGGGTCTGCATCCATTCTAGAAAATTAGACTTTCTAGAACGATTGCATCTAGAATGGTTCAACAACCATTTTAGAATGTCTATTTCACCCATTTTAAAATGTCTTTTCTGCACTAGTGATTATTTATGCATTGCGTTCTTGATTGCGGGAGAGAGCTTGGGAAGGCCACGTGAGTAACCAAGTTCAAACCTCAAAGGATTGTGCATAATTCGTCGGAACATGGCGACTGTTTGCACCAGTGAAGGATTTGTCAATGGGAAGTGTGAGGGATTCAAGCCTCTTAGTAATTGTAAAAATCCATGTGATGGTCAAATAACTTCTGAAAATTAAATACTTGCCATTGTATTATTAATCTTTTGATCAATAAGATAGCTTATTCTCGATAATGATGTGGTAATTTTTAGAAAATAAATAATATATATACAATTATAAATTTCACACACATAATATAAAAATAGTGGAAGACTTCTTTTTATTGAGAAACTTGATAACTTGCAAACAAACTATTCTAACACTTTAGATGCTCAACTCGGAACATACATTAAAGATCGATGAAATGTATTTTTTTTTACCACCTAAAACTAAAAAAGGTGAAAACAAAATAGGAAGTACATTAGAAAAGATGTTTTGATAGAATTAAGGCTTCACTTCTTTATATTTTCTCAGCAATCATATATACATTCCGCATTGAAGCCAAAAATATAATTGAGGTCAATCATATATACATTCCGCAATGAAGCCAAAAATATAATTGAGGTCAATCATATATATAATATATAATTACACCAAGCCTGATTATAATTATACATCATAAAAGAATTATACTCATAAGCTTCCCGAACTCAACTCACTTAAGGATCAACTTGACTGGAGCTCATTTAGTAAATGAGCCGAGTTCAAACTCAAAGTAGAGCTCATTTATTCAAAGTAGAGCTCATTTATTTAAATAAGTCGAGTCTTAGCTCATGTTTAAGATCACGAGCTAGCTTGTAATCTATACATATAAGATAATACATAGTTTATACTATTAACTATATTGCACCATTAATTTATATTATATTATGTACTATGTGCATGGGCAAAAAAGTAAATTTTAAATTCACTCCACACTTTGATAAATAAGTTGAAGATCAGGGTCATTTTAAGCTTAACGAGACGAGCCCGAGTCTCTACTTTTAAGTATGGAAGAATCTCGGCTCGGCTCGACCTCGTTACTTTTTCGATGAGCTAAATTTCGACAATCGAAAATTCGTCTCAACTCGGCTCATTTGCAGCTCTAGTCCCAGTATTTTGGGTTCGATTTCCCTAGGCACTTTTCTGGTGATTTAGTGGCCACCAGATTCTAGGTTGGTCTTGGTGATGATCTTTTTCTCTAACTAGCTAGATACGACATATTTCCGTCTCTAAGTACCAACCATATATTTCATCTCTAGCAGGTGTATTTTTGTCTCTAAACACCAACTAATATTCCAACAGAAATTTGCTTGTAAATACCAACAAATGCAATTTTCTGTTGGTAAGATTTACCAGCACATATCTACTTTTTATGCTCCATTATCCCCAAGAAGTAGAGTCGGCTATAACATCCGAGCAGAGAACATTTTGGTAAAAATGTTATCAGACTTTTGTTATTTAACATAGAAAAATCTGTCTCCAAATTATGATTTTATTATACTATTGTTTCAAACATTTTATGCTCGTGCTTATGTGGTGGGACATTTTTATGTTTTGATCAAACATGTTGTAGCAAGATTTGAAACAAACATGAAATAAAAAAAAGACTCATAAGTAAGAGTGTTTAAAGTTATTAAATAATTACAGAACTCCATTCATAGTTTAAACACCAAAACACGTGTTTGTTGTAAAGAGAGTAAACAATAAGCAGCAGAAATTAAAAGACTCACGTATTAAAATATTAGTTATAAGAATAATGTTTATTATTATAATTTAGCCAAAAAAAAAAACACAAACCTTTACGAATTAAAACTTGTATTTTAATGTTTACAAAGACGTATAATCTACTAAGTAAAGATAATAAAAAACTTTTAAAGAATAGATAATGATCTAAATCAGTACAGTTCTTCCAAAGACTAAGATTCACAATCACAAGACTTGATCTTAAAGAAAAGTGAATAATAATGGAAGAAAATAGTTCAAACTGCGGGATGTGATCACATATGTTGAAAGCATTCGTAGTCGCATTCGCCAATTCAGAAAACCATCAGCTTGAATAAAAATGGTCTCAGCTTTTCTTACTTTGATTACTCAGTCTAAATTCATGAGTAGATTGCCAGCAATACCTCAACTTTATATAGACACATCTTATTTGTAAAAGAAATTAGAGAATAATAAAATGAGATATACATAATATATTGTAGGTAATATCATTAGTAAGGAAACATGATCAAATCCAAGAGTCCTAAATAATATTAACTAAGTCATAAACGAATCTTATAATAGGGAAGGAGAATTAAAACCTAATCTAATACTAAGTAATATGCATGGTAATTACAAAAGATGATACATATCAAAACTTTCCTAAACAATTAAATCTCGGGAAGAAAGTCAAGATAATAATTTAGACAAAATAAAATTTAGAGGAAATAAATCTCATCCAATATGTAAACACGTATTTTGGACAACAGTAGGAACCGCATCGCCGGCAGCATCAGCGACGACATCAGTAGAAACAGCTACTGCTTCTGAATCTTGCACATTCTAACAAGGAGCATTACCACTTTGATCCTGTGCACTAACCTTTTCATTGACTACTTCCCTTTTTTGGCGAGAAAGACCAAAAATATGAAGCAGGCCAAGAGAATAGTAAAATGTGCAATACCAGAAGTAGCATATTGCACTTGTTTCTGTAAAAATGAGTGAGACACATACATAGTCATGTTAGAGGCCGGAACTATAAAATTTGAAATTCAAGGAGAGATGTGATCAACATCCGCGATAGCATTTGGAGCAGCATCAACAAGGGCATTAGGAGAATAACTAAAAGACTCATCCTCATCATCAGTTTAAACCACTCGGATATCCACAAGACGACTCTTTGGATTTAATAGAGGATCGGCGATAATGAAGAAGTCAGGAATTCATATAGGAGGAACTCAAAGAATAAGACCTTGAGGCATAAACACCCAAAAAATGAGACTAGGGAATTGTCACGCCCCATTTTCGAAAAGTGTAAAACTTGATTTTTCATAATTAAGACTCCCAAAAACAAGGGCGTGAGTTTTCAATAAATCCCAATCACAATAAATTCGAGCGGAAGCGTGAATAAAAAACTTAACATTAATTTAAAACAGGAAATTCACTTAACGCATCAAATAGTAGTACTCGACTATTCAAGAAGTTTTAAATAGAAACACAAGTCTCAATCTTGTTTTTAAACTTGTCATAAAATTAAAATACCAATTCATAGAAATAACGTTGAAAATAGCATCTTCGCATCCACCGCCTCGTACCACATCCAACTCCTCAACCTGAAAAGTTTAATAAAAATGGGTGTGAGCTTTCAACTCGCTCAGTGGGGATTTGTTTGTCAATATTAAACACAAATCATACAAACCATAAATGAATAGCTACAACACACTGTCAGTCGTTCATAGATTCATAGATGTTGGCCAACCATAGATTTAGCTCGAAAGCTACTGTTGTTTTAGCCCGAAAGCTACTGTTGTTTTAGCCCGAAAGCTACTATGGAATGTTGCATTGAGACATAGATAATTCATACAATCGCATTTAACATAGTCAAACATAGAACACGTTCGGCAATGTTAAGAAGAAATCATATAAATCATAAATGAATGGCTACAACACACTATCATGGTTTTAGCTCGAAAGCTACTATGGAATGTTGCATTGAGACATAGATAATTCATATAATTGCATTTAACATAGACAAACATAGTTTTGAAAAGAGTTTAGAATCACCCACTTTTAAATGTAGTTTCGTGAAAATGCGAATGTAGATGCTCGTGCTTGAAAATCCTAGTTTCGAGAACCCTCGTTTCCTACATTGAATATAATAGTTTAACTTAGAACTTGGATTTAAAATTTAATTTGGAATATTTGAAAAGATAATGAATTCGTAACCTTGATTCGAACACCCGATCATGGAATTTAAATAAAATGGTAGATATGGATGTTTTTGTAAGGTTCTTGAAATTGGAGGGGTAAAATTGAAGTCTTGGGTAAATTGGAGGCTCAATTGAATAAATTCAAAAACTTTGGGGTCAATTGGATAAATTGGGGGCTGAAATTGGAGCTTGGAGAAGCAGGGGGGCTCAATTGAAGTTTCTGGTAAATTAGGGGGGTTAATCTGTAATTTCTGGAAAATGGGCTGGATTTAATTGAGGGATTTCAGCCCCAAATCCCTAATTCTTTCTCCCCTCCCGTCTCTTTCTCCTTTCTCCAAAACAAAACTCGGCCAGCCTCTCTCTTTCTTCCTCAGTCGTCGCCGGCGGCCGAAGGTGCAGGCGGTTGTATGCGGCGGTGTGAAACCATGGCGGCTGGTTCGTTGTGGGGGCTGGCCATCGTAGTTCCGGAGAAACGGCGAATTGATGTGGCTCGGATTTCTGGCGATCGTGAGCAGAAACGGTGGAGGCGCGACGGCAATAGTGGAGCGTTTGCGAGGCGGCGGCATTCGACGACCCGTAGCGGCGAACGGAGGCGGCCAAGACGAAAGTCGGTGCTGTCTCTCCGGAGGAAAACGCGCCGCCGCAGGCTGTCCCTTGTTTTCGGGCCGTAAGATAAATCGCCGAAAACATCTATGAGGCGACGGCGGAAACCCTGGCAGCGGATTCTTTCGGCTCCGTCGATTAGCGATTCGGTGGCAGTGCATCAGCGGCAGCGTGGCGGAGTCGGGAGGGCTCGTGGTCGTGGTGGTCTCCAGATTTCTGGCGATGGCAATACGGCTCGACTGGCTCGGGCACAGTCGGGTCTCGATCGGGCCGTGACTGGGATGGCGTTGTTTCGGGTGGCTGCGGTGTTCGTTGGGTGGATGGTGGAGATTCGTCGTAGGAAAGTCGAGTTGTTGGTTGGACAGGGGTCCGATTTGAGCGGGTGTAGTGTGGCTGTCGATTGTAATCGACCGTGTGGTGGTTCGACGATGGGTTTGGGTTTGTTTCGGTTGGTTTGGCGATTGGTTTTGATTTTGGGCTGTCGTGGCAAAAACCAGTCGGCGTGTCGGGCTGTTGGGTGGTGTTGGCGAAAGGTGGATGTGGAGGAGTGACCGAGTGTGGCTCGGCGCAGCTCCGGCGACTGAGTCAGGCTGGAGTTGATGGTTTGTGATGTTGTGGTCGGCAGTGGTGGTTTGAAAATGGCTGGGAAAAACGATTGTTTGAAAGAAGAATTTGTTTCTTTGAAATCTCAAAAAAATGAGTTACCTCATGCGGCCGTAGGGTAGAATTTGGAGATTGAGTGGTGTAGAAAAAATGAAGAAATGTGGGGATAAGGTTGGGTTGTCTTATATGTCAAGACAAAATAAAATAAATAAAAGAATTCATTTTTGTTTTGAAAAGTTAGAGTTGTAGTGGGCTTGGTCCAAGTAAATGGGCTTGGTTTGGGTTTTGATAAAATAATATAATAAAGATAATTGTTTAAATTTGGGTTTGGATTAGACTTTTGTAAAATAATTTATTGTTATTAAATTTGGGCTTTGGTAATAAAATAAAATAAAATGTAATTGTATTTGAATAATAGGCTTAGTGGACTTGAAACAATAGAATTTAAATTTAAAAAAAAATTGAGCTTAATATTATAAAGAAATAAAAAATTGGGCGTTACAGGAATGACAAGGCCCACTTCTTCAAAACATTAGTGGCAAAGAATATCACCGCATCAAAGTAATCAGTATCAAAGATGAAAGGCATCCAAGCTGGTTGAGAATATGAGCATCAAGTTTGGTCACCCTTGAGTTGCTTATTATTGGAGCCCTGTTGCTGCAGCAAACCTTGTGCAATAACTCTAAGAGAGAGGATAAATAAGATGATGCAAATTTAGTGTACCACTCGATGCGTAAGTCACTCATCAAAAATAGGCTATTTTCGTAAAGTCATCCTGCAAAGGTTCCTCAATACAATCACGAGTCTCAAATAGTGCATTGATTAAGAAGGAATAAAATCGTAGATCGCACCATGATCAAAGACTCGATCGTACTTAAGAAAAGTCGGGTCACATACCTCAGCACTCACATTGGAGCAGGACTCTTACACCACCAATTGCTCAAAAGACACCACATCGTTGATCATGTGTATAAGGTGTCAAAGCTCAAAAAACTTGTTCAGGTTTTACTGGAGAAATGTGGACAAATATCGATGTCTTTCCTTGATCAACGAACAACCGACAAACACATTGTATCGATCATAACCAGACTTGGTGTAAAAGGTTTCATAAAAGGAGTTACCCAAATTATAGTTAGAACCGTATGTGGGTGCAGATGTAATCTCATTATCAGGAGCATTTACAGTTGCATCGACAGCAACATCCCAAAAAATAGGATTAAATTGACCCACATCACCTATAAGCCATCTATGATGTCATCCATATACATGTGAGATCCAGAATTATCCCTGACCGAAAGATTCTCATCACTAGAGATATCAGGAATAGGGATAAGCCAATGTTTAAAAGGACTATTAGTAATAACTTTACCTTATAGAGATGTAGGAGAGCACGACTGCCAAGTTCCAGATCATCTTCAAGGTAATCGAAAATAGGTGTAGAGGAGGAACGAGTGTCCCCAAGCCACAAAGAATGGTGAGGCCTCATTTTCAATCAAATAGGTGAGCACCATTTGACAATTAGGAGTTGGATGGGATATGAGAAACATCATCCATCACATTTGCAATCACATTAGTGGCAGCATCCCCCCCTTTTTACAAAACCCTACCAGATTTCTTCTTTTTCGACTTCTTGGATCTAGACTTTCTAATTTTAGAGACACTTAGAGTTGGGGGACTCAAAAGTCCCAGGTCTATAGTCTCAAAGATGTTTGGACTTTCATGAGGAAATGTATAGTTTGGCTTAAGAGATTCACGAATCGGGAGGATTTTTGATCTCGTTTCCTTTATCACCAAGAAATAGAGCTACAACCGGACCAGTGGGTTCCACAACTGGAATAGTTTCAGCGGTAGAGATATGCGTCAATGAAGGAGCCATAGACTTCGGAGGTGTGGAGAGTTTCTTAGTGGAAACATCAACAATAGGCGGAGGTGATTCAGTATCCAGAGACAGAGAACGGACAGGACCTGATGGCAATAGTCAGCTTATCAAGTACAATAGTCCTATCAGTGGAAGGATCAGCCATGGAAGATGATGGATGGATCGATGAGGTTTTAGGTGCGGCTGTGGTGCTATGTGGGTCGATGGAGGTGGTTGAAGGTGAGGGGCTCTTACTTAGACTTGTGAAAAGTGATTTGACACCTAAGAAAAGTTTATCCATACTTGTAAGAAAAAGGGTCAAATTAAAGATCATACAAATAAAAAGTAGGAAAGAGAAGATAGCAGTATTACACACACAAATTTGAAAAACTGAAATATACATGTGATGTGAGGAGAAGAGACATAATATATAAAAGTATATAAAAAAGCAAGAAGTCCAAAAGATAAAAAGATACCAAACATACCCAGAGAAGATCTAATTTAGCAAGGAATCTAAAAAGACATCACAGTCTAGGTTAAAAATGCTTTAAATATGGGAACCAAAATTTATTAAGAAAAAATAACCTACCTTGAAGCCACATTACCATAGCACATGAAAAATATAGATTGATATAATATGCCACCTTCCAAACCGTCATTCTTATGTATAACCCTACACGAAAACCCAACAACACCAATTCTTCCAAATGGAGAAGAAATTCTCACTCTCACTTTGTATGTACGTGCCAAATATCAACAAGAAGACAACTATTACAAAGTAATGCATGTCCTGGAAGATTTTATGTCTAAAATATGTAAAGGAGAAACTTCACATAAAGGAAAAATAAAATAGATATACAGGTGTTGTAGATGCAGTCTCTGATGTGAAGGCATTATGGATGGCATTCATTCACAAAGTCAATGGATTTTGACTTTGTAACCCATATAATGAATAAACATCTTTAGTTGCTAAGCGGACTTGGTATTTTATACCCGAGAGTAGTGGTGCCTCCTCTTTATGCGACTGCTAAATATATTTTAGACCGCATTGATCATTGACTTGAGTTAGCAATAGTTTCACCCCTTTTAGGATGTCTCAGGACTTCCTGTATTAGACAAGATATTTAGTTTGCTCTTATGGTAGAAACACACGTTTCATTAATAAACAATTCATATTCTTTTTTTTTTTGAAGATTCAAACCCTTATTACCACACACTTTGGGAAGGAACCGATAGCAGCTGAGATTCAGTACAAGGTATGTCTAACAACTTAAAATGAAAAAAAATAGATAAAGAATGTAATATACAGTCTGACGGTAGATGTGGGGGAAAATGTCGTGACATGTAGACTCATTCAGATAGAGCACATATTGAGAGATCTTCTCAAGGAAAAAATCTCTCATAAACTAATGCCTTGGTAAAAATGTCTGCAAGTTGATTTTCAGTATTGACATACTCTATGCGAATATTGTCTTTCTCAACCAAATCTCGTATAAAGTCTTATCGAATATCGATGTGTATTGTACAAGAATGCTGAACTAGATTCCTAAAAATGGCAATCGCACTAGAGTTATCACATAAGATAGTAAGAATGTAACTGTGTAAATGATAGTCCTCAATAATTTGGTTCATCCATAATAACTGAGAACAACAACTTCCTACCACTACATATTCAGACTCAACTGTTAACAGAGACACACAGTTTTATTTATGAATAAACCAAGAGACTAAATTATTACCAAGATAAAAACATGCACACGTTGTATTCTATCTATCAATACCATTACCTTCTTAGTCAGAATCACTAAAACCAACAAGAAAAATATTCATGTCTTTTGTATACCAAAATTCTAAATCAGTCATGTACCGAATGATACATTTAACAATTCTTAAATGAGTGATTTTAGGATTATCTTGTGAACGAGCATACACACAAACACTAAACATAATATCTGGGTGACTAGCAGTCAAATATAACAAACTTCCTATTATGCTTATATAAAAAGCATGATCTACACCTTCAGCCCCATCATTCTTAGATAACTTTTGGCTTGAACCCATGAGGATTTTCATGTGAGCTGCATTCTCTAAGTTAAAGAGTTTTTCCAAGTTACAACATACTTTCTTTGGGAGATAAAAAATACCATCATGCGTCTACTTAAATTTTAAACCATACTCATTTCAAACGTGGAAGCCATGGAATCTACCAAGAATTTGATTAGTTTTTCAGAAGAGAATCGAAAATATCGTCCACTTGAATTTGATCAATAAGAATGTCTTTATTAACATTATGAAAAAAAAGAGTTTTGTCAACTTCACATCATTTAAAACAAACTTTAAGTAGATGTTCAGTCAATTGCACATACCAAGCTCTAGGAGATTATTTAAGATCATAAATTCTCCTTTTAAACTTATACACATGGTCAGGATTACAAGGATCCTCAAAACCTTGAGGTTGTGCAACATACACTTTCTCATGAAGGATGACATTTAAGAAGTCACTTTTGACATCTATTTGGTGAAGTTTAATATCAAGATGACACCCTACTGCAAGAAACAAGTGAAGTACTTCAATTACCTACAGGGGCAAAAGTTTCATCATAATTATCCCCCTCAACTTGAATGTAGCCTTGAGCGACTAAATGAGCCTTGTTGCGAACAATGTCTCACCAGTCTTGTTTTAAAAATCTATTTTGTACCAAGACATTCCCATCTTTGGGATCAAACAAAAATATCATTTTTAGCAAATTGATCAAGCTCATCTTGTATAACCATGAGCCAAGTTTTATCTTTTAAAGTTTTATTAACTTTCTTAGGTTCAAAAGAAGATATAAAATAACTTTTTCTTACCACAAGACATATATAGACATACGTGCCAACCTTACTATTTCTTTGAAATCGGTCTTCTTTTTTCGAGTACCTCTACTATCTACGACACTACCAATGAATTGAGATATATGATAGTGTTTCTGAATTCTAATTGGAATATCATTAGTCTTGGTTAATGGTGGCTCGCAATCATGTTGTGGAATATCCTCATCCATAGAGTAAGTTTCAGCTCTAGCAGGTTCTGATGTCATCGTAGTTGTCGGCACTTCTGCACCAACATCCACGGTCATATTTGTAGTCACATTAGCAGTTGCATCGCCAGTCATATAAGTTATACACGCATTTGTAGAACTAGCACCATCCTGAATTTCATTTTGAGCAATTATACAAGTAGAGGGTACTTCCATTAGATCTGATATGTCATCTTCCCTACTCTATTTATTTAGATCCGAAGTTCATCAAAAACAACATTCACAATTCTAAAACACTTCTTGTGCTTAAGTTAAAAACTCGATACGACTATTTGAAGAATAGCCTAAGAACAAACACATGTCATATTTAGAATCAAATTTAGCTAGATTATTTATATCATTGAAGACGTGACATATGCAACCAAACACATGAAAATACTTGAGATTGTGTTTCCTTATAAGATGATTTCATAAGGAGTTGAGGCAGTACTTGTTCTTAAGTACACAAGGTTGACAATATGACAAACAATATGAAGAGTTTCATTCCAAAAACATTTTGCAAGATTTTTAGAGCTTAGCATGACACGTGTAAATTCTTGAGAAAACAAATCTTTTTGAATTTGGTTTTGAGCTACGGACCCCTCACAATAAAGTTGAAGGGTGTTCCATGCATATTTAACAACCACATGGTTCGAAACAACGCGAAACATGTTTGAGTCAAAGAACAAAGAATAGAGGAGAGCTTTAAAATTTATATTACTATCATAACGATCATTTGTATTCCAAAGCATCTCAACTCGTGGTGTGAAATCACCATCTGCTTCAACAACTTGCGGAGGAGTTCACTTGTTAAGGATCATACACAATGCCTATTCATCAATTGATTTTGATGTAGTCACGCATCCTCATCTTCTAAGTACCATAATTATAACCATCAAGGATCGGGGGATGAATACCGTACCACCCAATTATGAATCCATAAGTTTGCAAAAAATGATGGACACTTAGTGAAATTAAGTGCTAGCCCTGATGCCAATTGAAAGAACTGAAGACCTCCATTAACAATTTAAACAATGAAACACGTGTATGTTATGAAAAGAGTAAATAATAAGCGGCGAAAAAGACAAATGTATTTAAATTTTAGCTATAAGAATAATATTTCTTCTTATTGTCGAGCCAACAAGGCAAAAACCTTTACTAATTAAAACTTGCGTTTTAATGATTACAAAGAGTAGTAATCTACTAAGTAAAAATAATTATAATATCCTATAGTAGATATGATCTAAATTAGTATGGTTCTTCCAAAAACCAAGATTCACAATCACAATATTGGATCTTAAAGAAAATTGAAAAACAATAGAACAAAACAACTCAAACTGCAGGATGTGATCGCAGATGGCGTAAGCATTCGTAGTCCATCTGCCGATTCAGAAAATCTGCAGTTTGAATAAAAACACTCTCAACTTCGACTTCTCTCTAAATTCATCAGTAGGTTGTGAGCAAGATTTACGAAATAAGGATAAGATATATAAATAATATATTGCAAGTAAATATCATTAGTAACAAGATCAAATCTTAGAGTCCTAAATAATACTCCCTCCGTCCAATTCAATCTGTCGCAATTGACCATTTCAAGAGATTGAGAAAGATGATTGGTGTTATAATTATAGGTATCAAATGACTATAATATCATTTGTTTAAAATAACTAAAAGTGTGAAATAATAAAGATAGTAGTAAAGTAAACTCTAATCTTAATGGGAAAGTAAAAAAGTAACAATGATTTTCTATTGAAAAGTAAATGTGACATATAGAACAGGACAAAAAAGATTTCCAAATTGAAAAAAAGAATCTAATACTATATAATATAGATAATAATTACCAAAAATGATAAATAACAAATCTTTGCTAAACAGCTGAATCTTGACAAGAATTTGAAAATAATAATTTAAGTAAAATAATACATAAGGAAATAAAATTTATCTACCACGTAAACACATATCTTGGACTCAACATGCATAAATATTCAAAGACATAAATCAATGTTCAAAATTCAAAAGAATGTCCTTTGAAATACCTTTTTTTTTTCTTTATTTAATTTTCGTAGTTCTCTTATAATTGTTTGCCACATGAACTTGGGCACTTTATTTTTGCAACATCCGAGGAGTGGGAAATCCCAGGATTATTTAAGAAATTCTCTTTATTTTCTCTTTTATTCAAGTAACTTTCTTCATTGCAATATTGTTACGAAATAGAAATACGGAAAGAAAATTACTACTAAACTGTACTTTAGTTCTTACAAAAGCTAACAGATAAAATAAAAGTTAACACCTTCTTGAATCAGTTTAGAATGACCAACAAGTCGTGACAAGAAAAATCTCTTTACGCAAGACAAAGATGCCCCGTGTAGTGATGACGACTTACCGCCTTTGAAGTAGTAGCAACAAACTTCAAAGTTCCAACGAATTTGAAAAGTGTGGAACCGAGTACAAAATCTAAAATCATTGCTCAAACTTTAGTGCAGAAAATATGCAGAATGAAGTTGATTCAGTGTATTATTCTTCCTAAAACTTCTAAGTCTATTTATAGACTTTACCTTGCAGGGGTTGAGAATTTGAAAAGGATGGGGTAGCTGCAATTAGTGACTTTAATCATCCACTACAACCACTACGTTCAGTACCTCCATTATCACAGCTTTGAGACTTCTAAAATGCTGCTGATGAAGTTGAGAAGTCATGAGTTGAACCCATCTTCATTTGAGCATCTTAATGGGTCGAGCCCATTCTCCTTTGGAGAGTTCAAAAAAAGAAATTGAATTGGTTCAAAACCAATCTCATTTAACCCAAGAGACGCCCATGACCCAAAGAGTCCTAAGTCCTAAGTCAATATTCAAGATCTAAGGCCAATGCACAAGCCCACAGTTACAACAAACTAGTGCATGGGCTTAATCACATGATACTCAATACAACTTTCTCTTAATTTATAAAGTGTATAAATTTCCCTTAAATTATCAATATGAGATTTTATACACTTCCCATTTTCAAATGGCTAACTTATATAATTTATCTTTTTATACACTTCCCCTTTTCAAATGACTAACTTACATAATTTATTTATCACTCACCGAAAAAAAAATAAAAAATTACCTACTCAATACATAGAATAGTATTATAATATTTAATTCTACATAAATTAAATATTTATCCATAACAAAACTAATTTTCCAACAAATATTTCTTCTCATTCATTTTCAATTTTGCTTTCCATTGGTCAACTATTCTGTATATTGGATTGTAGGATAGATTTGGGTTCACCAAAATTATTCATAACAGCTTAAAATATTTAAAATATTAAACTCATGATCACTTATCCACATAAATTTAGTAAATTTGTTATTTGAATTGGAAATCTGATACATCAAATCCATGAATCAAATGTAACCTAAATAATTTCAAAGTGAATAACTGTTTTTCCAAATAATCATCTATCATCTTCCTATAAATTGACAAGCTTGGACAATGTTTAATTATCGTGGGGGGTTAACAAGAAGAGCAATCCTTTTTTACAATCATGGAAGCCAAAAGCTTGTTTACCCTTGTTCTTCTCTTGGTATTTGCTTTGTCCACCGGTAAGCAAAAAAATAATATATCTTTATTGTCTATATAATAATGAAATAGAGAATGAGCTCGAATCATATATATAGTTATATAGTTGAGGCTGTTTGTAATGTTTGGAAAAGTTAGGTTATACAATTGTAGATGAAGTCGGCAATTTTTTCTTCAAATAATTCTCTGGATTATTATTTTTTTATTTGTAACTACCCCTAACTTCAGGGATCTTTTTTATTTTTTAATTCCCAAAACATATCGTGACACGCTATTATTTATTTGAAAATTGAAGTATTTTAATCCATATAGTGTAATTGAAGATGATGTTTTTGCAACTTTGCAGGAGAGAGCATGGGGAGGAAATGTGAATCAGCAAGTAAAAACTTCAAAGGAATTTGCTTTAGTTTTAGGAACTGTGCTAATATTTGCATTGGGGAAGGCTTCACCGGTGGCAAGTGTGCGGGAATTAGACGCCACTGTGTATGCACAAAGCCTTGTTAATGATTTACTTATATATTATATGAAGAAGCTCATCATGTAATTTCTGAATTAAATTTGAACGATTGCGACAGTAATTATTCAATTCTGAATAAGAAAACTTTATTGAATATAATGTTGTGATGTCGCTTCAAGTTGAAAAAGGATAGTACATACCTCTGTTAATTCACGGTGTCATGGACTTAACCCAATTAGGCATGGATCATATGAACAAATAAGTCGAATAATTGAGAGTTAGTAATTATTTAATAAATCGAATTTGGAGATATTTGATGAAAATTGGTGCATTTTCGTGGACTTTGTAATCGTACGATAGTAAATCAGCAATGCGTGTATTCAAGTGCTATTATTCAAATAAATTAGTATGAGGCCTACGTACAGATTTTGAAAAATAATTTACTAGTGTGATAATTTGAATTATTTTACAAATAATATATAATATTATTTATTGTAAATTTGCAAAAAAAAAAAAAAGAAAAGAAAAACCCTGTAGACAATATTATTTGTTTTATTTATAATTATATCATTATCATTGTACAAAAGAATCGTCAACCCTTTCTAACTCTTAACTCTCGATATTACAATGTAAAACTAATTTGTGTGTAAGACGAGAGTTATAAAATGATACTTTTTAAGTTTTGTGATAGTTATAAAGATGAAAAAAAAGTGTCTAAAACAAAGGGAATTAAAAAAATATATATGAATATCATATTTTGAATTTATGCCGTATAATATTAATAAGTATTTCAAAATTAAAAAACTAATTATCTTCCTTTTAGAAAAACCAGATCAAGGGTAGATATTTGACAAAACTAGATCGACCAAATTTTTGTGATATTAAATTATAATATCTTTCGTACCAATATCATCATTATTTTGATTTATTGTACCAGTTGCCCACTATTTAACATGTGAAGTATTATGTGCTTACATTATCTTTGTTAGTAATCTCTAATCACATATTAAAATTATCTTGTAAAATATTATTTTAATTTATATATGTTTACAACTTATTTAGATCATTCGAAACTTTAAGATATTTAATTGAATTTTTCTAAAAGATAAGTACATTCAATTTTTTAATTATATTATTTTGCAATTACGATAACAAAATGCTTTTTTTTTTAAATAGAAAGATATATTAAATGTGCTGGAAATCAGCGAGTCCTGATTGACAAACAAAGCTTGGAGGCAAGCTCCAAGAACTCATAAGAGAGGAACTAGTTTTAGCTAAAAAAGCAAGATCATGAGCAACACAATTTTTCAAGCGACTAACCCAAAAAAAGCCCAAAAAGGAGAGACCATTGCAAAGAAGCCGTACATCATCAAGTAGAGGCAAGCAAGAGGCAACACATACTATCTCCCCTACCGCTGTGTGAATCACATTATTCGCATCCCCAAGAATACAAAAGTCGTAGAGATTAAGTTCGTGTGCAACAACAAGGGCTTCACGCATGACTAAGAATTCGGAGATCTTAGGATCAGTAATGCCAATAACTTTCTTACTGAGGCCATATATGAATTTTCCGTGAGTAGACTCAACGTAGACACCCAGGCCTACAAAGTCCCAAGATCATGAGATTGCTCCATCAAAAAACACTTTTGTTGAAGTTAGCGGGGGTAGTCAGGTTCGATGAAGAGTAAGGGTGGCGGAACCACGCTCGGGCCAGAAGTTAATCGTTTGAAAGTCGGACAAGGAGAAAATGGCCGAATGTACAAAGAACTTTGGGTCCAGCACGTTACCATAAAAAATTAGGTTGCGGTGAAACCATAAATGGTTGCAAAGAACAACAAACAATTGAATTTCCGAAGTATGTTTTGAGAGGATAATATCTCGAATCAAGAGGTCCACGAGTGGCTGTCGGAATGAAATAGGAGATTGTAGATACCGGCATCCTTCCAAATCCGTATTACAAAAGGTCAATCAAAGAGGAGATGGCGTAACAAATCTACCCAGTGTTTGCAGAAGGGACATGTCAAATTGGGCATAAGGCCTCGCTTAGATAGGTTACCAGGCGAGGCTAGAGCGTTTGTGCAACATCGCCATAAAAAGTGATGAACTCTGCTGGGGATGCGGAATTGCCATATTTTATTCCAGAGAGGGTTCGGGCCTTGACTTGATGAGGATGTTGGGTGGGGGTCGGATGGAGATGCGAGCAGGCTGTGGGCAACGTGATAAGCCGATTTCATCGAGTGTTTACCATTTTTATTGTGGTGCCAAATCAAATGGTCAGGGGTGTCAGCATTTCGGATAGGGATAGAGAGGATAAAAGATGCTTCATTCTCGCTGGAGATATTATTCACTAAATTTTGCTTCCAGGAGTTGGAAGAGAGATCGATAATTCGGAGATGTGCGTATCAAATGAAAGCAAGTTGCAGGCGAGTGGATTTGGAAATCAAGCGGTCTAGGGAGCCAACGATCATTTCAAATTTTAGTGGAGGAGCCCGAGTAGATTTGACGACGAGAACCAAGTAGGAGTACACGACGAATATCTAGGATGCTACGCTAAGTCCAAGAAGGTCGAGGGCCTGGAAGAGCTTCAAAAAAAGAACCGGATGGATAATATTTTCCCTTGAGGACTCTGGCCAATAGCGATGAAGAATTCATAAGTAGGCGACATGCTTGTTTGGTGAGCATTGCGAGGTTGAAGGCGCAAAGGTCTCTAAAGCCAAGTCCACCATATTTTTTACTAACCTTTAATTTGTGCCAAGAAACCCAGTGAATTTTTCTTTTGCCTTGAAATGAACCCTACGAAAAGTTGCTAATAAGAGACTTAAGATCAAGCAAAATACCATCGGGTAGTTTAAAGCAGGACAAATCATATGTAGGGATGGATTGAAGAATTGATTTAATGAGAACCTCTTTTCCGGATTTAGAGAGCGACTTTACTTTCCAATTTGATATCCTCTTCTGGACAGTGTCTTTTAAGTGACAAAAAATCTCCTTCTTGCTTCTACCCATCAACGACGGCAACCCAATATATTTTGCATGGCTTGTGACTTGAGGAATACGCATGATTTAGTGATGGATGAAATGATAGCTGGATTCATATTCGAGGTGAAGACGATGCCGAACTTGTCAAGATTAATTTGCTGGCCATAGAATGATTCATATAATTGGATTGAAAAATTTAGATGGTTAGCTTTTTCCACAGGCCAAAAATTAGGATCTCGTCGGCGAGAAAAAGATGGGAGATGCTTCGAGCGGCACGGGAAACACGAATACCTTTAATCTTTCCGCATCGTTGGAGGTCCTGTAAAATGCAAGAAAAAAGCTCCGAACAAATTATGAATAGGTAGGGGAGGAGGACCCTCCTGCCTAATACCCCGCTGGGGCGTGAGTTTCCCAAATTCGTTGCCATTCAAAAGAAAAGCAAAAGAGACAGTCGAGATACAAAGAGATATGATTTTAACTAAATTCTCTGGAAAACCAAGGGCGCTAAGCAAGGAATAAATAAAAGACCATTCAATTCGATCAAACGCCTTACTTATATCAAGTTTAATAGACATAGATCCCACGACGCCTGAGTTTTTCATTTGCATGAAATGATGAGTTTCATAAGAAATAAGAATATTATCAGATATAAGGCGATCAGGGATAAAATGTGACAGAGTCTCAGAGATAACAGTCGGCAACACACACCGAATTCGATTAGGAACCGCTTTAGAAGTAATTTTGTAAATAACTTTACAAAGTGACATGGGCCGAAATTGTGAAATAAGCTCCGGTTGCATGATTTTAGATATAAGAATTATAAAAGTACGGTTTAAAGATGCGTCAAAAGAATAATTATTAAGAAAGTCTAGCGCAAAAATCACAACATCAGTGCTTATGATATGTCATAGTTTTTTTCAAGAAAACTGGACTCATACCATCCTGTCCTGGAGACTTGAAGGGGTGCATCTCTTTTAGCACTTTCACGATTTCGCCTTTGGTGTAGGGATGTCCTAGAAAAGAGATTGTACTAATATCAATTCGTGCATGAACACGGCTCACCGCTTGTTGGATATTAGAGGCCGAGGGGTTCGAGGAAGTGAAAGTTTCACCAAAGTGATCGATTATGATACGTTCTAAATCTTTGGACTGGTGGCAGAAAATACCATTATGATTCTTCTTGTTTTGACTAAACAATTATGGGTGACTTTACAATTTCAATTCGAATCGATTCTTTATTTGCACATTGAGCCCTTAGAGTGATATCTAATTGACTCGTGGATACAAATCACGAGAATGCGTAGAATGAAAGAATTCTGTATTGCGATCACCTTCGCGATACCAATTATTGAGGAATTAATTCTTGGCAATAACTCTTGTTTTGTTATTCGCCTTTCTTGGGCACAAAAATAAGTTAGGAAACTACATTTAGGAATATATTGTGTTTCCTAGTTTATGTTTAAGACTTTATTAGTTTCCTATATTGTGTTTAGGATTTGTTTTAGGTATTTACCAAGTTTAGGAATTTATGTTTGTCTATTTAAGACAAGGATTCCTAAATCTTGGAATGGACTTTCGACGCACGGGAAATTAAAGAGAAGGACGACGCAAGACGCACGGCAAAGCAAGGAAGAACACAAAGAACTACTTGGAGCCATTGACCGTGATTAACAAGCTCTTCAAAGTTGCGTGACCGACGGAGAAGATCTTGCTATTTCGGCAAAAAGTATTTAGTATCAAGTTTATTGATATTTAGTTTTCATATATTACTTTATATTTTTGTATTTAGCGTGAACAAGAAAGTAATATAGTTTTAGGGTTTGTACACCCAAGTTCACTAGTACTTTTACTTGTGAACTGAATTTGTTATATCGTGTTCTTATCATTTTATTCCGCCGCGTATTTTATATTTTACTCTGGTCGATGTTGCTAACCAGTATTGTTAAACATTGACTAACAACATCTTAAATCTGGAATTATTTTTAAAACCATAGACCTTCAAATTCTACAATTGGCATCTAGAGAAGGTTACTTAACCTCTTAAGTATTGATCCTTATTTTTAGGTGCTATGGATGCTCAAGGCAACCCGAGGCCTCCAGTCCTTAATGGTGAGAATTATTTTCTCTGAAAACAGAAAATGAGATGGCATTTGAAAAGCATTGACGAGCGTGTTTGGAAAACTGTTCTCATTGGATGGGAAAAGCCACGTGTCACGGATGGCGAGGGCGATACTATCCCCAAAAAGGAGGAAGATTGGACTGCTGATGAAGCAACTGCTGCAAATTGGAACTCCAAATGCATCAACACCTTGTGTGGCTATGTCGATACAAGCTACTACCGAATCATTAAGAATTGCGAGTCAGCAAAGGATGCATGGGACGCACTCCAAAGTGTGTGTGACGGAACTGAAAGCGTGAAGAAATCTAGATTAAGAATGCTCATGTCCACTTTCGAGGCTATGAGAATGGATGAGAAAGAGTCAATCATGGACTACTCCATAAGATTGTCGGAAATCACAAGCGAGTGCAGAGAGCTTGGTGAGGCCATAACTAACTCTCGTCTTGTAGGACAATTGCTGAGATCTATTACAAAGAAATATAGCATGAAGGTGGTGGCCATAGAAGAATCCAAAGATGTTGATAACATCGAATTCAACACCTTAGTTGGAAATTTCAAGCAATATGAGATGGAACACCTTAGTTCTAGCTCGAAAGAAAAGAATGTCGCTTTCTCTTCTGGTTCAACTGCAGTCGATGATGAAGATGACGAGGAGTTTGATTTAAATGGGATTCATAAGAAGATGGAGTGGACTACGCTCGAGGAAGATGAACTGGCCTTTGTGACTCAACGCTTCAACAAATTCTTGAAGAAAAAGAACAGTCTTGGAAGCCCAAATACAAGGAACAGTCCACAGACATCTACTCCAAAGTTTACTGGATGAGCTCTTCCCAGATCTCAGTCCACAACTTTAATTCTCAATATGTCCAGTTCTGCAAAATCACTCAGTGAGATCCAATGCCACGAATGCAAAGGTTGGGGACATTACAAGAATGAGTGTCCCAACACTCTTAAAAAGAAAAGCATGGTCGCTACTGATTTCACCGAGGATGTTAATGATTCCGAGTCAACTGATCCTGTTCCATCCTTATTCACCCATGTTCTGTGGGACGACGATGTCCATGTTGGTTTACTTGCAGACAACATCGTGTGCCTGAATGCTGAGATCACTGATTATTATGAAGAATACGAGCAGCTAAGTATTAACCACCAGAAATTGTTTGTCAATTGGGGAAAACAGGTACTAAAGGTCAAAGATCTCGTAAAAGAAGTAGAAAATCTAACCAAAGAAAAGGAGGATCAGCTCGACATTATTGTCCGGTTGGAAACGTCTCTCACCAAGAAGGATGCTGAGCTTGAAAAGATGAAGAAAAAACTGACCAAAGTTCAAGGAACCATTTTAAGTCTGAATAAAGGTAAGGCGAAGCTTGATGAAATGTTGGAGATTAGCTTCCCAGAGTCCTCAAAGCATGGAATAGGTTTCAAACCGAGTCATCCAACGCATGTTCCAAGTCAAGAACAGAAATCTTCCAAGCGTCACAAAAAGAGAAGACGGTACTTGTGCCATTATTGTGGAGAACCAGGGCATATTAGACCCTTTTGCTGGAAGATCACTAGCGAGAGAAGACACTTTCAGAGAACAAGTGTGGCTGATAAATCTCATGTTGGTAACCGCCCTACCAATATCAATACCCAAATCAAGTTCAAACAAGTGTGGGTCAAGAAAAACAGCATCAAGTGTACTATGATCCATACCTCCCTGAAGTCTCATGTCCCTGGAGCCTGGTATTTTGATAGTGGATGTTCGAAGCATACGACAGGCTCAGAGGAACTGCTTTCCAACATTGTCAGATTTCGAGGTGGAAAAGTGAAGTATGGAGGAGGCGCAAATGGTCAAATCATTGGCCAAGGTACTCTCCATGTTCATGGCGTTGTAACATTGGAAAATGTGCTGCTAGTAGAAGGACTTATTGCAAATTTAATCATCATAAGTCAACTGTGCGACGGAGGTTTTAGCGTCAAATTCAACCGTGAAAAGTGTGAAGTCTATGAGGAGAATGGACAATGTATTCTCACTGGTAAAAGAACCTCAGATAATTGCTACCAAATTCAAAGTGATGCTTTTTGCAGACTGTCCCAATTGAGTGATGCTGAGCTGTGGCATCAAAAGCTTGGACATGTCAATTACAAGATGATGGACATGTTGTCCAATGAAGAAGCTGTGAGTGGACTGCCTAATCTCAACACCAAGATCATTCTGGTGTGCGAGGCATGTCAGAAAGGAAAACAGGTAAGGGTGCCACATCCAGTCCAACAAAGTCTCACTACATCATCTTGCTTTGAATTTCTACATATGGATCTCATGGGACCACTTGAGGTTGAGAGCCTTGGTGGTAAGGGGTATGTATTCGTTATTGTTGATGATTTTTCTAGATTTACTTGGGTAGATTTTCTAAAAGAAAAATCTGAAACTTTTGAGGCTTTCAAAAAACTTGCAAAGAAGCTGTGTGTAAGGTTTAATATGAAAATTGGTAGGATTAGAACTAATCACGAAAAAGAATTTGAAAACGCATTTTTTTTAAAGTACTACACTTCTGAGGGTATTAGTCATGAATTTTCTTCTCCAATTACCCCTCAACAAAATGGCATTGCTGAACGTAAGAATAGAACCCTAGCGGAGATGACTAGGACTATGCTCATTTCTAATGGCATAGCAAAACATTTTTGGGCTGAAGCAATGAACATTGCATGTCATATCATAAATAGGGCTTATTTTAGACCAGGTTCATGTGCAACTCCCTACGAATTATTGATTGGTAAGAAACCGAACTTGAGTTACTTTCATGTGCTTGGATGTATTTGCTATGTGCTTAACGATAGAAATAATCTAGCTAAACTTGACTCAAGGAGTGATAAGTGCATTTTCATGGGTTATTCCCAAAATAAGCATGCATATTGGTTGTTTAACCTTAGAACTCGAAGCATGTTTGAGTCAGTAAATGTCAAGTTCGATGATCTAACGAGTGGAGTCAAGCCTAACGAGGATAATGATCTGGTTTATAATCAAAATCCTCAAGAAATTGTCACTCTTCCTTCAGTTGATAGTGCAGGTATTGAGAACAAAGATGCAGGTGCTGAACTCTGAGATTGGAGTGATGTTGATAACGATGTTGATACTGGGATACCAACATCAGTACCAACATCGAGCCAAGTCGCAGATTCTGATTCTGATTCAGAAGAAGAAGATCCAGCTGATCCCATTGATCTTCATCAGAGGGATATTCCATCCAAAATCCAGAAAAACCACGCCGTGGGCCAAATTATTGGTGATATAGACGAAAGGAGTACAAGACGGAGACAGATTAATTCAAAGGAGATGGTCAGGTACGTAAGTCTGTCTACGAATTATTCTAAGATTTGTGAGTCTTTGTATCTTTCTAAAATAGAGCCCAAGCGAGTGGAGGATGCACTCAAGGATGAGTTCTGGTTTCGGGCAATGCAAGAGGAGCTGGACCAGTTCGCTAAAAATGATGTTTGGGATTTGGTGCCACGACCAGAAAATTTCCATGTGACGGGAACAAAGTGGATATTCAAGAACAATACTGATGAGGCTTGCAATATTGTAGGGAACAAATCTCGACTTGTTGCACAAGGGTATACGCAAATTGAAGGAATCGATTTTGATGAAACTTTTGCCCCAGTTTCCCGCATTGAGTCGGTAAGGCTTTTGCTTTCTATTGCTTGTTATATGAAGATTTCATTGCATCAAATGGACATTAAGATTGCTTTTTTAAATAGAGTCTTGAGTGAAGAAGTGTATGTTGAGCAGCCTAAAGGATTTGTGGGTCCTCAAAAACCAAATTTTGTTTTAAAACTGAAAAAGGCTCTTTATGGTTTAAAACAAGCTCCAAGAGCTTTATTTGAACTTTAGACGAGGGGAAGTTGATAAAACTTTATTCCTTCTTAAATACAATAAGCACATCTTAATCGTCCAAATTTATGTGGATGATATTATTTTTGGATCCACTAACGAGCAGATGGTCAAGGAGTTTGTTACTCGGATGTCCGATATATTCGAGATGAGAATGGAAGGTAACCTCTCATACTTTCTTGGTTTACAAATCAAACAGCTTGATGATGGTATTTTCCTTTCCCAGACTAAATATGCAAAGAACTTAGTCAAAAAGTTTGGGTTAGAGGGTGAAACTGTCAAGAAAATGCCACTGGGCAAAACTGTGAAGCTGTCTAGAGACGATGTTGGTAAGGGTGTTGATAACACCATGTATAGAAGTATGATAGGAAGTTTGTTGTATTTGATAGCAAGTAGACCAGATATTATGTATAGTGTGTGCTTATGTGCTAGATATCAGTCTAATCCAAAAGAGTCACACTTGAAAGCTGTTAAAAGAATTATTAGGTACATTGTTGGTACAACTAAACTAGGTGTGTGGTACACAAAAGATACTGGTACTGAACTTATAGGGTACACGGATTCGGACTGGGTAGAGATGTAGTATATAAGAAAAATATGACTGGGGGATGTTTTTTTCTAGGTAATAACCAAATTTCTTGGTACAGCAAAAAGCAAAATTGTATTTCTCTTTCTACAGTTGAAGCTGAGTACATTGCAGCTGGAAGTGCGTGTACACAATTACTGTGGATGAACCAAATGATTGAAAACTACGGTCTGCACAGTAGTATCTTGACGGTGTTTTGTGACAATTCCAGTGCCACTGACATCTCCAAAAATCCAGTCCAGCATTCTCGAATCAAACACATTGACATAAGGTACCACTTTATTTGAGACTTATTTGAGAGGAAGATTGTTAGCCTTGAACATATTGGAACTGATAATCAGTTAGCTGACATCTTCACGAAGGCATTAGATTTTAAGACCTTCTCTCGTTTGAGAAGAGATCTCGGTATGTGCATTGTCTAACCAATGTTGGTTTGTGATGTTGTGACACCCCTTTTCAACATCAGTCACAACATCTGTATAATCTTGCATGCATTTCTACCTTTCTTTTCATACATGATTTTAATGCATTGAGTTTGATTGAAAGTGCAATAAGGTCCTGTATTGCAATAAAAGTGATGACAAAAAGGACAAACCTCTTCAAAATTAGGTGATTGTGGGACTTGCCCGCAGAAACTTGCTTTCTCCCAGGTCCAAAAACAAGAGGTGTTTAACAGTAATTGCTGAAGATTAAAAGATTTAAATCCCTTCAAGGATGAAAAAAATCTGGACTCAAAATGCTCCAATCTTTTAAATTCACCTTCTTGAGAGATCTTGACGTAGTTATTAACTTGGGTCAAGGGGTAAGTTTCCATTGACTTCACTTAAGGCAATGCTGGTTCATAATGTTGTTAGTAATAAAAAGCAACATTGGATCAAGTCACTAAAATCTGAGTATGTTTTTGTATATTCTTTTAGGTCATGAATTTTAGGCATCCCTTAGGACATTCATACTTTGTGAAGATGCCATCTTGCTGTGCCTGTGTTACTTGTGTTCTTGTCTTTCTTGAAATATCTTGATTTTGTTTTGAATTGAGCTAACTAATTGTTTCAGTGGAGTTAAAATCAGATGGCTACACAGGTAATAACGAGGTGAATTTGGTGAGTGAAAATTTATATTGCACAAGATTGGTACTATTGGGCTGATGGTTCAATTAATTCAGCTTTGTACTTTCGGCCGACTTTGTAGAATTAAGTTGTGAAATTTTATTTTTTTATAAAAGGATAAATCATGGGAAGAGATAATGGGATGGTAATGTGATCATGTAGCCTTATCTTAGGAGAGTGGCCCTTTTTAAAAAGAAATAAAAATCGTGCTTACACCTAAAATCCGCCGGTAGTGAAAATTAGGGTTTTTTTCCTTTTATTTTTATTTTCTCTCTCCTTATGCAATGGTCATTTTTTTTGGGCATAAAAACCTAAACCATTCTTACCGTTTGATCACAATTTCCAAAACCCTCTGCAAATTGAACTCTCAAACCTTCTTATCTCTCGCCAATTTTCTCTATTTTTCATGCTCTTGTATCTCTGAGAATTTGCAGGATGACAAACTCGCCGCCGCCCTCGTCTGTTCCAGAATTGTCGGCTGAGGTTTGTCACTCCGGCGAACAGGTTCCTGCGCCCTATCCAAGGGTTGGTGGGCTGGACATACGTGAAGAAATCGGTGGTGGTAGTTCTTCAAACCCACCACTATCAACGTCGCCACCACCCTCACCGGCACAAACTTCCCGCACTGTCATGCCAGTTCCAGCGCCAATTGACGCCGTTCCTGTTTCACAAGTGTTCCCAGGACAGCCTGGGAACAAAATTGATGTCGATAATCCCCCGGATTTAGCTTTGTTGCTGAAACCTTTGGGCGAGTAGGGAACCCTACCTTTAAGAGGTTCAAGCGTCTGCGCAATATTCCTCCCGGCATTGTGCCGCCCACAGTTCCAAAGAGCAAGGCTGGACCGCGTCGCCATGTGCCCATTGAACATATAAATCTCTAGGAGGATGTCACTGTGATGTCAGATCCTGATGATAGCGATTTTGTTCCTGCTGCTCCAGTTGAAGGATTCGAGCCACCACTCTCATTTGCCCCAAGTCTGCCGGCGAAGAAGTTTACGCGCCAAAAACAACTTGTGAGCAAGGATGAAAGGAGATCAGGTCAGCAAAAATTCAAGGTCTCTCCTAAGTCCTCTGCGAATGAGTATTCCTCCCCTCCCTACACTGTGTTGGATTTTATCACCGGCGAAGTCACCAGCTCTGCCAAACTGCCTGCCGATGATCCCCCCTCATCTCAAGTTGATGATGATCAACCTGAGCTTGATACAGGTTGATTTGAGCATTCCCCTGATACCTCCCTTGATATATGATTTGCATCTTTTTGTACATATTTTCCTTTTTGTTTTTGTTTCACGTTGCGTGTTTTTCGCTTGCTTTTTGTTGATTTAGGAGTCGGGTTGGCCGTTTTTCGCATTTCTAGATTTTCTTAGCTTTTGTACGTTTTTCTTATTTATTTTCGTAGTTTTTCACGTTTCCGTTTTTCTTGGCCGTAGGACGTCCAAGCGGGGCCACGCTCGTTGGGATTGTTGATACTCGACTCGGGATTGGACAGACAAAGCAAGGAAGCGCAACGGACGAGGTTCGATAAGCCGGCGGACGCGAAAAGAATAAGAAATCGAGCCAGGCGCTGGAATCCAGTCGACCGACTGAACATCCAGTCGATCGACTGACCTTGAAGTCGATCGACTGGCCCGCTAAAATCGAAACCGCAACCATTCCCGAATTCAATGGAGATTTGCCCCTCGTGTGGCACTTCGGGTCATGGGGCAAGTGCATGCCCTAAAGCTTACGAACAACCGAGCGGATTCGACGAGCAAGCTTATGCGATACAAGGGTATCAAGGCTATCGACAAGGAGCTCCATACCTACGAAGGGACCATCCTAACTTTAGATACGGGGACACGTCCCAAGCTCTAATGCCACCCGGTTTTCAAACACACCAACATCGGTCTCAAGCCCCGATGGCACAACAAGCTCAACCACCGCGCCCTCAAATCCCGTACGCCGCTCGACCGCCTTTTCCACCTCCTCAAGCACCGTTCCCGGCTCCCCACGACAATCCAACACCACGACAATCAAACCTCGAGTCCGTCTTATCCGAGCTAAGCAAACGACTCCTAAGTTTG
>BMAC01000310.1:951864-981376 GCA_014905375.1 Phtheirospermum japonicum
TGTCGAAGTGGAGCGGCCCGTACACGATCGAAAAGATATCCCCGTTCGGAGCTGTGACATTGAACGATCCCAAAACGAACGAGCATTTCCAAGTTAATGGCGCACGAGTAAAACCTTACCAACGCAGTATGTTACAAACCGAGGCGCTCGAGCCTATGATCGTGGAGGAGGAAGACCTGAGTGATCTACCCCCGATGAGATCTTGATCATGGAATTAAGATCGTCGAGCGAATGACGTAAACCAAACGCGCTGCGTGGGAGGCAACCCACGACTTTCTGACTCTCTTCTCCCCTTGTTTTTCTTTTAATTTAGTTTATATTCCATCTCTATATAGTGTTTATGAAAATTTTGGGGTTTGTGTAGGTCCAGTGCTGAAATTTTGGGAGAAAACAGGATCAAAAATGGAGTAGCCTGCTGGAATGCAGTCGATCGACTGCACATATTGTCGATCGACTGGAATGGCTATCGATCGACTGAGGAATCGACTGACGTGATCAAATCGACTAGATTCCAGAACTTTTTAGCCTTTTGGCATGAGCAGTCGATCGACTGGTTACTTGCTTATCGACAGCCAGCCGATCGACTGTGGTTCGATCGACCGCAACGGAGGAATCGACTGGATTACAGGGACTTTCATGCTTTTTACAAGACCAGTCGATCGACTGGTCATTTACTGATCGACAGCCGGTCGATCGACTGGAGCCCGATCGACTGAGACCACGGAATCGACTAGATTACAGGGACTTTCGTACCTTCTGACAAAAGCAGTCGATCGACTGTCGGCAACCGATCGACTGCAGTCAATCGACAGAGTAAAGCAGTCGATCGACTGATCGGCAGCGGGCCTATAAATAGCAGTCGATCAGCACCGTTTTTCTCCACCAGAAATCGACCAAAAATTCGAAAAAAAAAAGAGCAGAAAATAAAAAAAGAAAATAGAAAAGAGAGAAAGATAGAGAATCGATTCTTAGTCGATCGACCGGGGCAACTACGCGGGAATTCTCAAGTTTTTCCTTCCTCTCCAAATTCAAAATTCTCCTTGGGATAGGCTCGATTCCTCGTTCAATTTTCGTTTCACTTTCGACCGAATTAATCGAGGTACTTCGCTTAAAYGATCCTTTGGGAGATTGGGAAMTTGATTTTTGTTGTTGATTGTGTTTGTGGGTAGGAATTTTAGCCTTTCTAGTTTGATCTTCTCCTTTAAAAACTTCGCCCACAAAGTGCTCGACAAATTGCCCCAAAGAGCTTTCATTTTTTATTTTCGTCGTTTCTCCGTCGTTTTTCGTTCGTTTCGATCCTTAGTACCCTCCACTCCCAAATCCCTCCACTTTTGTCCTATTTATCACCTTTTACCATGGATGGTCACTCCGACGATGAATATTACGGCCTCCAGCGCCGATTCTTTTTGCTCGAGACACGGATGCGTCGAGACGACGACGATGACGACGATGACGGCGGCGACGGTGGAAACCAAAACGAGGCGGAAGAGGAAGAAGAAGACGAGGCCGCAAACCTCCGTTCCCGACCTAGGAGACGTCGTTAAACCTCCTAGTTATCCTTTGATTATTATTTTTATGTTTTATTTTATTTTGTATTTCGATTATGTTCGTTTATTCCTCGTCTCGTCTATTGTAAAAAAAAAAAAAAATCCTTTTTAATTGATTTTGTTTTGTTTTTGTATATAGTTTCTTAATTATATATATATAAAAAAATTAAAATATTAAATAAACCCAAAACAAATTGAAAAATTCAAAAATCAAAAATATTATCGTTTTTGTACATTGTTCGTTTTTGTGCTCGTTTTCCAACCTTCCCTAACCATGTAGATATCTTGTTGCTTAACTCGATTCCCGACAACGAACTTGGCACGGCGACGACGACACGAGCCCGGATATAGGGGCGTTTTCTTTACCCTACTTCTTTTTACCACTTTTATTAGCTTAATTACGCAATGAGGACATTGCTAGGTTTTAAGTGTGGGGTGGTTAGAATCGTCCTAGGTTTTTCATTTCGTCGTGTGCTTGTTTGTTTTAGTTTGAGAAACGTGTGTGATATTGTGTTTGGACCCTTGGCGAAGTGACGCGGTTTTTATGATTTGTTAAGATATTTAGATTGTCGATCGAATTTAGTGGATTTGGGTGGTTTAACTTGTTGGGATTCCCGATCGGTTTTAGCTTCGTGCTATCCTTGTGCTCGTTTGGAACTAGTGCCTCGATTAGCCCTCGTCATTAAACACTCTCTATAGGTTTTTGTTGTAAATTGGAGTCATAAATTGCTCCACATGCTCGATCGAGAAATTCGAAAGTTGCTAGTAGCAACGAATGATCGGAGTCATTTGATAGCCTCGTATTTTTATCTTGAAAAAAAAAAAGAGGAAAAGAAAAAGAAAAAGAAAAGAAAAGAAAAAAAAATACGAAAAGAGATGAATAAGCAAGGATACGTTATAAATCCTTGAAGTTATTGTGTAGCACGTTTTTCCATTTGTTTCGTTTCTTTTAGTATACTTTTGTAAAGAGACGTGTTGATGATCTTGGCTAGTCGGGAGTTGATTAACGGTTTGAGCGTGGATAGACCTTAGCCGGGCAAGGACGGGGAAACCGACTTGTTGATCGTCTAAGTCCTTTTAGGTTTCGGAAGTCGATCTAAATTTTCTTAGCAAATCACATTGTCGTCCTTTTAGCCGAAGCTAACAAACAACGTAACGTACGACGTCTCGAACTATTTTTGTGCATAAGCCGAGGGTTGGTCGGGGGTAGCTTTGTAAATATACGTTAGTTTTGCTTGAGGACAAGCAACCGTTCTAAGTGTGGGGTGGTTGATTTGCATCTTTTTGTACATATTTTCCTTTTCGTTTTTGTTTCACGTTGCGTGTTTTTCGCTTGCTTTTTGTTGATTTAGGAGTCGGGTTGGCCGTTTTTCGTATTTCTAGATTTTCTTAGCTTTTGTACGTTTTTCTTATTTATTTTCGTAGTTTTTCACGTTTCCATTTTTCTTGGCCGTAGGACGTCCAAGCGGGGCCCACGCTCGTTGGGATCGTTGATACTCGACTCGGGATTGGACAGACAAAGCAAGGAAGCGCAACGGACGAGGTTCGATAAGCCGGCGGACGCGAAAAGAACAAGAAATCGAAGAAATCGAGCCAGGCGCTGGAATCCAGTCGACCGACTGAACATCCAGTCGATCGACTGACCTTGAAGTCGATCGACTGGCCCGCTAAAATCGACTGGATTCCAGCGAGTTTTGAAGTTTTGACAAGGCAGTCGATCGACTGCTTACCTGGCCGATCGACTGCTGTCGATCGACTGATCCTCCATGATCAACTGAATTACAGGGCTTCAGGCCAATTTTGACGGAGCAGTCGATCGACTGCCGACAACATCGATCGACTGCAGTCGATCGACTGCTTTTTCTCAGTCGATCGATTGAAAAGCAGATTTTTGAAGATATTAAGCAATCAGACGTCATTTSAAGGAGRACAACTTGCATCAGAGCTTCTTCCCCAGGAAGCTCCTCCAAAAAATAGAGAAAAAGCAGCCTTTCATCTTTTTACTTCATTTTAATTCCTATAAATTYTAGTAATTAGATATAGATTAGTTAAGTTTAGACTTAAGTTAGTTTATGTTCAAGCTTTGTTTCAAGTTATCTTTTGTGAAGATCCATCAACTTTTAAGCTTTCTCATTCAAGCTTTTGTGTAATCAACATTTGGTAACTTCTTTCCTTTAATTTAGTTTCATTTCCATGTTATTTCTTTTTAATATTGTGTTGTGCTTTGGATCATAGTTTAGTATCTCTTGTGTTTTTCAAACTTTCAATATCATTTTCTAGCTTTCTAACTTATGAACTTATGCTTTTAAGTTGTTAAGTTGTATTCAAATTCTAATTTAGTAAAAGTTGTTAAAGATCTTCCTTTAAAACCTTTGATTGATGTCAAGTACTTATGTTGACTTATTCAAATAAGTTGACTTTAATTTTCCCTCCATTTTACTAATTTCAAATAATTAAGTTTTAATAAGTTAATTAGTTTAAATTGATCATTTTTAATATAAGCTTTAATTTCCTTTAAATGTTTTAATGTTTTTAAATCCTAATTTTCAATTTCAATCTTAGTTATAAAAACCGAACAATGACTATCGCTTTTTAGGTTAAATTAGYTTGGAAAATCCGACGATAAGAACGATAAAGAAAACCGACGGCCAATCACATCCATCCTCGAGAGACACGACTCGGGACAACTCACCGCATCTACAGTCGACTCCGTACTATTGCAGAGACGATTTCTAGAACGTCGAGAAATCATCGATCAATATACCTTTGCGTGATATTCTTGAAGCATGCATGAAGGACAAGAAGAAAAAGAAAGATGCTCAGAAGGATGATGTTGGTACTCATGTTGATACCCCCCTTACCAACATCACATCCTTCTCCGACTGTTTCATCCTCCAGTGCTGTCACTTTTCCTCGTGCCTCTCATACTCCCACGCCATCTTCTTCAGCTGCCTGTAATCACTCTCAGTCGTCCGCAGGCACTTCCACTCCGGCCCTTGAGCTTGAGGACATGGAACCATTTTCAGAGAAATTTTTATCTGCTGAGGCTGCCGAGTTATTTGCTACTTATCAAACTCGCCACATGATTGCTGAGCATAGAGTTCATGTTGAATTGTTTGAGCGCCTCAACTTGATTGCCTACCTCCAGTTTAAAGGTATGTATTCCACAGTTTCCACTGCAGTACCATTTGTCCGATATATTGTTCTTGAGTTCTATGCCAATTTGTTGCCGTCTATTGTTGATATGAGCTCTGTGAACTATGAAAAAGTGTGTGTGCGTGGTAGAGTGTTTGCTTTCACCCCTGATTTAATTGATGAGTTATTTGGAACTGAACCACATCGGGGTGATTCTACTGTGGATGATATGGATGAAGTTATTTGTTTTCTTTCTGGTGGTATAGTGCATTCTTGGTTTGAGAATTTTTCGAGCACTAGGCTCTCTTCTCTCTATTCTATTCTGCACAAGGTGGCTATTTGGAACTGGGTCCCTTCCCAAAATACTACATGTGTTACTCGGCCTCAGGCCCAATTTTTGTACAGGCTTGGGAAGGGTATTAAGTTCAGTTTTGGGAAACATGTTTTTGATATTGTTACTAAGTTTGCCACATCAAGGTCTGCCGCCTCGTTGTGTTTTCCCTCTTTGATTCTCAGCCTGTTGGAGAAGCAAGGATTGGCGCTTCTTCCGGATGATGTTCTCACTGGTGAGGCGGATTAGTTTGCTTTGAGGGGCCAGCATACTACAGGTGCTAGGGTTATTGATTTGCCTTGGCAGGCTCCTTTCCAGGCTGATGTTGCTAGTGATGTTGGGAGGGTTGATCCCAACATGGTCCGCATTTATGCGCAGCTCCTTCGTGCGCATGTGGCTTCCATTGACTTGCAGATTACTCAGCTACAGGCGCTTCGTGGCTCACTTTTGGAGGCCCTTTCCCTTTCTGGTCAAAAAGGGGGAGAAGGAGATGATGACGCGGACAAAGGGGGAGAAGATGTTGCTACCGACGATGCAGAGAATGTTGATGCTGCTGCTGATAAAGATGATGTTGCTGCCAAAGCCTTGGTGAGTTTTGCTCAGGAAAAGCGAAGGAAGCGAATCCACGCTCGCGATAAGGCTTTTAGGAGAATGATGCGAATGCAGAAGAGGAAGAGGAAGGAAAGTGGTGAAGGAACTTTGATATCCCCTCGTCGATCGAAGAGGGTTTAAGGTCAATAAGTTCCTTGTTAGTTTGTTTTGTTAAGTTTTTTGAACAATGTTGGTTTGTAATGTTGGTTTGAATTTTAACAACATTGGGTGTTTTGTTTAGGGGGAGTTGTATAACTTAGGGGGAGTTAGTATTTTTATTTTTATTTGTGTTTGCGTCGTAGTGTTTTGTCCAGAAAGGCAAAAGGGGGAGATTGTTGAGGAATTAATTCTTGGTAATAATTTCTATTTTGTTATTTGCCTTTCTTGGGCACAAAAATAAGTTAGGAAATTAGATTTAGGAATATATTGTGTTTCCTAGTTTATGTTTAAGACTTTATTAGTTTCCTATATTGTGTTTAGGATTTGTTTTAGGTATTTACCAAGTTTAGGAATTTATGTTTGTCTATTTAAGACAAGGATTCCTAAAGCTTGAATGGACTTTCGATGCACGGGAAATTAAAGAGAAGGACGACGCAAGACGCACGGCAAACCAAGGAAGAACACAAAGAACTACTTGGAGCCATTGATCGTGATTAACAAGCTCTTCGAAGTTGCGTGACCGATGGAGAAGATCTTGCCATTCCGGCAACAAGTATTTAGTATCAATTTTATTGATATTTAGTTTTCATATATTACTTTATATTTTTGTATTAAGAGTGAACAAGGAAGTAATATAGTTTTCGGGTTTGTACACCCAAGTTCACAAGTACTTTTACTTGTGAATTGAATTTGTTATATCGTGTTCTTATCATTTTATTCCGCTGCATATTTTATATTTTACTCTGGTCGATGTTGTTAACCAGTGTTGTTAAACATTGACTAACAACATCGTAAATTTGAGAATTATTCTTAAAACCATAGACCTTCAAATTCTACACCAATGTTGTTTGGCTCGTTTATTCCAACTGAGGCTTTACCTATCCAAGTAAGAAGTCTAGTTGCTCCTTTAATTCGTTAATAATCTGCTTAGAGTCCTAGAATGAGGCATGGAAGGGAGCCACTATGAAGAAGTTCCAGGAATTACGAAGGAGGGTTCGAGTGAAGAGATCGGAGCCGCGCGAGCATGAATTAACTATTTTTTAGTGCGTCGATTCTTTTGAACAAAAAATATTTCAGTGGGCCTCCCCAATTTAGTAGTCTAAAGGAGCAGCCTTTGATTTTGGCATTAAGAGGTACAGAATTAGAATTCCATGAGTCCTGGATGATTTTCTCTCACTCCTTAGATTTAATCCACATCGCCTCAAAACGAAAAGATCTTTTACGATGCCTAACTTGATGCGTGTGTGAAAATTTATCGAACTGGACATGAAGTGCCGAATGGTCGGAGTAGATAGTGGGGATATGAGAGACACGACTCCAGGGAAAAAGATCACGCCAGAGATCATTGCAGGTGCTTCTGTATAGTCGGGCTCTTTGTGTGATCGGGTGAACTGACAGACGGTTCCAGGTGAAGATTGGGGTGGTGGGTGGTGGGGAGGGTGGGTGGGGGTTAGAGTATGGATTGGAGGGACCTCGAAGCCAAGGACCATAAAGATCGTAGGTAGAATGGTTTGGGTTATCGATTTTGTCATCGCAGTAACGTTCTACATAGCCAATGCAGCCACAAAAGAAGCAAAAATCGGGGAGGCGTTCGTATTTGAGAATACAAGTGAGACTGGATCCTTGGTGAGATAAATGAATTATGCGCCTGAGTGATTTTGAGATATCATTTTCAATACTGAGGCGAACGAATTTTCTGACGAGGACCAATCACTGTCTGCATCAGCCTCTATAAATTTACCCAATTGGTCCCCAACTTTATGAGCAAGACTAGCACACATCAAGCCCAATGGGAGACCATAAATCTGTACCCAGAAGGGACATGAACTAGGGGTGAATCTTGCTGCCACCAAGTCTGGGCAGGCTGAGGTGCCGATCGAAGAGCCATGGTGAACCGATTTTGACTTTTCTCATATCAATCTTCGATTGGAAGTGGAAGACAACAATATTATCATGGAGGGGTTTGCAAGAAAGATCAGACCTTGGCTTCCAGAGTTTACGGAACATATTTTCTATGTTCCAATGGGAGGATCCGGGGGCGACGAATTTGCCCACCAAGCAGTTTGTGATATCCAAACTGATAAATCGGTGTTGTCAATTTGGATTTCTTGCTGCTCATGTTCAACAATTGAAAGATTGGAGTAAAACTTCTCAGTAATCTCGTCCATTGGCGTGTTGAATTCAAGTTGTAGAAAGGATAGCAGTACAAGCCGTAAGGAGCACACACCACACCAGCCGACAAATCTGGAAAAAAGAGACGCACCAAGGTGCAAAAAAGAAACAACGAAAAACGATGAAGCGAAACCCTAAAGGGACACCCCGGGGAACTAGAACGCTAAGGGAGACGCCTAGCGAAGAAACCCTAGGTCTAATATAAAAAATGCTTCTTTTTAAATATAAGATATAAGAGGTAAGAATAAAATAAGAAAAAAAAATTTATTTCACATATTGTGTTGCAACAGGTGCTTTGATAAATAGACTTTAAGAATTATGGCTGTCATTTGACAATTTTTTTATATATGCCAGGTATGCCAATTTTGAAGTTTTAAAAATACTTTAGACATTACATGTAATGTGTATGTACCTTTGGTTGACATTAAATAATGCAAACTGTGGTGGTCAACTTGATGGAGAGTTGATATGGCATCCATAACCAAAGGTTTGAATTACTTTTTCTACAAATAATTTTTTTAGAAATTATAAAAGGATAAGGATAAAAATACTTAATTTATTTGGAAAAATAGATATATATATTTTAAAATATATTTAGTTTTTTTCTTCAAAAAGTAATTTATTAAAAAAATATGTTTTATTTATATATTGTTTGCAATTTATTTTTATACCCTAATAATTGAGAAAGTGGATATTTATACATTGTTTCCATTTTGTATCCAGCTCGTTTTTATATACTAATAATTAAGAAAAAACAACTCTGTCAAAATATGTATTATGTTTATATATTGTTTCCAATTTATTCTTTACCTTAATTGGGAAACTGAATCTAATAAAAACATGTGTTATGTATTTATATTGTTTTCAGTTTATTTCTCATTTATTTTTATACTCTAGTAATTGTGAAAATCAATCATATCAAAACATATTTTGATGTATTCATATTGTTTTCAATTTATTTTTACACCTTAATAATTGAAAAAAAAAATGACTAGCATAGATATTAGAATATATTGCATATATTGTATTTATGTACATGAATTAGCTTTCCTTGTAGATGCCATTTAGGGTTTTGTATATAAACTCTCTTTACGTAATACAGCAGCCAAGGTTTTTGAGCCTAATCATTCTTTATGGTATCACAGCGAGGTTAGATTTTTTTTTCTGCCCTAATTGAGCCGTCGCTTTTTCCACCACCGGCACTCCACTGGTTTTAACCCCCTTCTCATTCTATTTTCTGCTACGTGAGTTACCACCATGCCAGGAAAAGAGGAGAATTTGAAACCCAACTCTCCATATTATCTTCATCCGTCCGATCATTTCGGGATGAAGATTTGCCCCGTCGTTCTCAAAGGAGACAATTACCAAGAGTGGGAATTAAGCATCCGTAATGCGTTCAGAGCAAAACGGAAGATTTGATTTATCGACGGAACGATCGAGAGGCCTGATGATTTGAACGAGATGGAAGATTGGTGGAGTGTCAATTCCATGCTCGTTGGGTGAATTATTCAGTCCATCGAAGAGTCGTTACGATCGACGATTACCTACTTTGAGTCCGCTAAGGATCTCTGGGATGACTTGAAGCAGCATTTCTCTGTCGGGAACGGACCACGGGTTCATCAATTGCGGTCCGATCACGCTCGGTGTGTTCAAGGAGGACGAAGTGTCGCCGTTTATTTCGGCGCTTTGAAGAAAACCTGGGATGAATTGGCGAACTATCAAAGTGCTCGTAGTTGTACTTGCGGGAAGTGCGAGTGCAAGTGGGCTGATGATTTGAGCCGGGAACGTGATGAGGAACGGATTCATCACTTCCTCATGGGCCTGGACGATTCCTTTGCTACTGTTCGGTCCCATGTACTGGCGCAAGAGTCTTTACCGCACTTAAACCGGGTTTATGCGCTGGCCATTCAAGATGAACGCCAGCGGACAGTGGCTCGGGCCGCGAGTCGCGGGCTTAAGGAGGGGCGTTCGCTGCCCAATCTAGTCGCAGCGGATCACGCCTGGAGACTGCAGATCGCGGAACCGGAAGTCGCTACTCCGGCCAGCCTCGTAGCGACAGCAGGCGTCGGCTGGACAGGCCTGTTTGTGCGACATGTAATCAGGTCGAGCATGAGTCCCGATCTTGCTTTCAAGTACTCGGTTATCCCGAATGGTGGTCGGAAGAACGTATCGCCAATCATAAGTTACGACTCGCTGCTCCAAGTGGTTCATCTCCTGGTCCGGAATGTGTGCAACTGAGGTCACACGGACGTGGCCAGGCTAACGCAGCCCAGGGAGAGACCACGGGTTCGGGATCCGCTTTAGGCGGCAACTTCTCCGCCTTAGATCACGCGGGATTTGGTTTGTCTGAATCTCAATTTCAGCATCTCATTACTATGTTCCAGTCGACTTCTGGCAATGCCGGAAATGCAACGGGTATGTTTTCTAATTGGATACTGGTGCTTCATTTCATATGACGGGTGACGCGTCATTGCTTTCTGATTTGAAGAACGTTGACACATCGACAATTTTATTTCCTAATGGGTCATCAACTTCGGCTTGTCGTGCCGGAATTGTTCATTTCAGCGATCATTTGATTTTGAGAGATGTTTTACTTGTTCCTTAGTTGACTTGTAACTTGATTTCATGATCTCAATTGCTTAAACATCAGAATTGCACTATGGCGGTAACTGATAAGCTATGTCTTGTATAGGATCGTACTACGATGACCTTGATTGGAGCGGGTGAGGAACGAAATGGGGTTTACTGGCTGCGTGTGGCACCTACGGTAGCTTTTGCTTCGCGGATTGATGCCAACTCTGCAGCCCTTTGGCATTCCCGTATTGGTCACCCTTCCCTTTCTGTACTTCGGCAGTTACATAATATTCAAATAAACGGTGTCTTAGACCCTTGTGATAGTTGTCATAGGGTTAAGGAAACTAGATCTATTTTTTCTACGTCTACGTCAATTTCTAAGGATTGTTTTGATCTTGTTCATTGTGATGTTTGAGGTCCGTATAGGACTCCGGCTGTTTCAGGGGCCCGTTATTTTTTAACTCTAGTGGACGATTTTTCTAGAGGCATTTGGATTCATCTTATGGTTAATAAATCGGAAGTTGCCTCTTTAATTGCTAATTTTTATGCCATGACTAGTTGTCAATTTGGAAAACAAGTAAAAAGTTTTCGCAGTGATAATGGAATTGAGTTTACCTGTATGCATTCTTTCTTTAACCAATATGGAATTGATTTTCAAACTTCTTGTGTTGGTACTCCTCAACAGAATGGTAGAGCTGAAAGAAAGCATAGGCATATTTTGAATGTTGCTCGAGCACTTCGTTTTCATGCTCATCTTCCTTTAGAGTTTTGGGGTGATTGCATTATGACTGCAGCTTATTTGATAAATCGAACTCCAACTCCTCTTCTTCACAATAAAACTCCTTTTGAAATTTTACATGGATGTTTGCCAGATTTTGATCGATTGAGGGTTTTTGGTTGCTTGTGTTTTGCTTCTACTATCCCACGTTCCACTGATAAGTTTGCATCTAGGTCCTGAAAATGTGTTTTTCTTGGTTATCCTAGAGGACAGAAAGGCTGGAAAATGTATGATTTAGAGACCCATGAACGTTTCGTATCTGCTGATGTTACTTTCTATGAAACACAATATCCTTTTCAGCCCATTTCTTCTCCAGCTGCACAATCCAGTGCTGAGTCTCGTCCCTCTATTTTTGATGATACCTATCACCCTCTTTCCCATTCGCAGACGGATGTCAGGGGGAGTGAGATTCATTCTCCTACTGCTTTCGTTCATGAACCTGACCTTAACTCCACAAACGCCCCAACGCAGATGGACGTCAGGGGGAGTGGATTTCCACCTCCTTCTGATTCTATTCATGTCATATCTGACCCTAGCTCTACATTGGCCCCCACTCAGACTGTTGATAGGTCTCATGTCCCTGTTCAAGAAATAACTCGTCGTTCTACCCGCGATAGGACTCCTTCTGTAAAGTTAAGAGATTATGTCTGCAACACTGTGCGCAGTTGTGTAACCCCTACGTTTCCTTCATCTCAACCGCGGTTATCAGGTACATGTTATCCTATAGCTCATTATGTTAACTTCTCACGGTTTTTGCCTACACATGTTACTTTTATTGCTGCTATTCAGTCTGTTCCAGAACCGATTACTTTTGCTGCTGCTGCTTCTGATCCTTTGTGGAAAGCTGCCATGCAAGCTGAGATTGATGCTTTGCAACGAAACGGGACTTGGACACTTTCCGACCTCCCTCCAGGAAAGAGACCCATTGGTTGTAAATGGGTTTACAGAATTAAGTATAAATTTGATGGTACTATTGAGAGGTACAAAGCCAGATTGGTGGTTCTTGGAAATAATCAAAAAGCGGGCATTGACTACAAGGAGACGTTTGCTCCTGTAGCCAAAATGGTGTCTGTACGCATTTTGCTTACAGTAGCTGCTATTCAGAACTGGGAATTGCATCAGATGGATGTTCATAATGCTTTTCTATACGACGACTTGCATGAGGAAGTCTATATGAGACCTCCTCCTTGTTTTTCTAACACTTCTGGCAAGTTTTGCAGGCTTAATCGCTCTTTATACGGGCTTCGACAGGCACCTAGGAACTGGTTTGCTAAGTTGACTGTAGCTCTGCGCAGGTTTGGCTTCATTCAGTCTCGCGCTGATTATTCCTTGTTCTCTTATACAAATTCTGGCGTCTGTCTGCATGTTCTAGTTTATGTTGATGATCTTATTATTGCTGGGAATGATTCTGCTGCTATTGCCAAGTTTAAGGGTCAGTTGAGTTCATGTTTTCATATGAAGGATTTGGGCCCTCTCAAGTACTTCCTTGGTATTGAGATTGCTCGTTCTGCTGATGGTTTGTTCTTATTTCAGCGGAAGTATACTCTTGACATTCTCTCTGAGGCTGGTTTGCTTGGGGCTAAGCCTTGTGAGTTCCCGATGGAACAAAATCATAAGCTTGCGCTCTCATCTGCACCTCTATTTGATGCTCCAGATAGATATCGTCGGCTAATTGGTCGCTTGATTTACTTGACCATTACTCATCCCGAGATTTACTTTGCTGTTCATACTCTTGCTCAATTCATGCAGGAGCCTACTATTGACCATTGGGATGTTGTTGTTCGTGTTCTTCGGTATCTCAAGAGTCATCCGGGCCAGGGTATTTTCTTGTCTTCCAGCAGCAGTCTGGAGCTTACGGCTTTCTTTGATTCTGATTATGCGACGTGTCCTCTAACACGTCGTTCAGTTACTGGATACTTTGTTCAGGTTGGATCCTCTCCGGTTTCTTGAAAGACTAAGAAACAACACATAGTCTCCAGGTCTTCCGCTGAAGCTGAATATCGTGCCATGACAAGCGCCTGCCGTGATCTTATTTGGCTCAAGGAGTTGCTTTGATCTCTCGGCATCTCTCATTTAGCTCCCATGCGTTTGTTTTGTGATAGTCAGGCTGCTCTTCACATTGCAGCTAATCCGGTGTTCCACGATCGGACTAAGCATATTGAGGTCGACTGTCACTTCATTCGAGATCTCTTAGTAGCTGGCACTATTCGCACTGCTCATGTTCGTAGTCACTCTCAGCCAGCTGATATCCTTACTAAGGCCCTTGGCTCTCAATAGTTTCATTTTTTATTGGGCAAGTTGGGCATTCGGGATCTCCATGCTCCAACTTGAGGGGGAGTATTAGAATATATTGCATATATTGTATTTATGTACATGATTTAGCTTTCCTTTTAGATGCCTTTTAGGGTTTTGTATATAAACTCTCTTTACGTAATACAGCAGCCAAGGTTTTTGAGCCAAATCATTCTTTAATAGATGATATTTCGATGCACTTTCAGACCAATATAGTTAAATTTCACAACTTTACCGGAATTCAAAATTCACTATGATGAACATTACTGAGTCCATTACAATTTACAACACCTGCGTGAAATAAAAAATAAGAAATTTACTGAACTGTTCAATACAAAAAGCATATTAGCATTTTTTTCAATTTAATGAGCATATTAACATATTGGCAAAGACTTGGTTTTTATACTATGATATATTAGTTTTTGTACTCGAAAGTATTAGTTTTTCGTAAATCTTTGACCTATGATGTATTGGTTTTTATATTCTGATGTATTGATTTTTCACAATAATGTATTGATTTTTGTAATATAATGCATTGGTATTAAAGTTTGGCCTAACGGATGATTCGTCAGTTAGGCCTAACAAGACTGCTACCCTAACATATTAGCATAACATTTTAAGAGAAATTGGAAAAATATTGAAACAATAAACACAATATCACACAAATAACATTCAAATCACGGAAACGGGTTTTAAAGGTTTGAGTTGAATGCAATTAATTCAAGAAAAATGAAAAAAAAGAAACAAAAAAAACCCGAAAACAATCAAAACTGCATATGCTATGCATGCACATTTGTTCACTAACACACGTAGAAAAAAAACACATCACAAGAAAATATATCACATAGAAGGATGCAAAACAATTCAAATAGATAGAAAAGTTATGAAGCAACCATAATGGAATTGAAAGTGTCAAGAAAGGGAGAATCTTTTGAAGACTTAAAATGCTTGTTCAACTCTTTTCACTTTAAAATGTACAATTTTAAACTCACACGCATACAAAATACATTCAAAGAATTAATAAGTTTGAAAACAACCATGGACTAGATCTTGCAGTCATTTTCACAAACAGCTTAATGGAGAGTGTTTGGGACTCTTTTATCTTCAATCCTTAAATCTCCTCTTCCTCGTCTAATCCCTTCATCTAAATCACCATGCACAAACACACACATAAACACCACCTGTGTTGAGGAATTTATTATTGCCAATAATTCATATTTTGTTATTTGCCTTTCTTAGGCACAAAAGTAATTAGGAACTCTAGATTGTGTTTCCTAGTTTATTTATAGGACTTTATTTTCCTATATTGTGTCTAGATTTTAGTATGCTTATTTACCAAATTTAGAATTCTAGGATTGTCTATTTAAGACAAGAGAAGACAAAAGCTTGGACACGATCTTTACGCATGGATTTCTGAAGCAGAGCACGTCGCAAGACGCACGAGCAATCGAAGAACACGAAAGAGCCATTGTTCGAGAACGACAAGCTATTCGAAGTTGCGTAACCAACGGAGAAGAGCTTGTTCAACATAGGCGACAAGTATTTAGTATCATGTATTTTGATACTTTAGTTTTCATATATTACTTAATATTTTTGTATTGATCGAAAAACAAGAAAGTAATATAGTTTTCGGGTTTGTACACCCAAGTTCACAAGTACTTTTACTTGTGAACTGAATTTATTTTATCGTGTTCTTAAATTTTATTTCCGCTGCATATTTTTAATTTTACTCTGGTTGATGTTGTTAGTCAGTGTTGTTTAACATTGTTAACAACATCATAAAACTGCGACTTATTTTCAAAACCATAGACCTTCAAATTTTACAATTGGCATCAGAGCGAGTTACTTAACCTTTTAAGTACTGATCCTTATTTTTAGGTGCTACGGATGCTCAAGGAAACCCAAGGCCTCCAATCCTCAATGGGGAAAACTACTTTCTCTCGAAATAGAGAATGCGGTGGCACTTAAAAAGCATCGACGAATGTGTATGGAAAACCGTCCTTCTTGGATGGGAAAAGCCACGATTTACTGATGGTGAAGGTGATACCTTCCCCAAATAGGAAGTAGATTGGACTCCTGAGGAAGCAGCTACTGCAAACTGTAATTCCAAATGCATCAATACCTTGTGTAGTTATGTAGATGCAAGTTACTACCGAGTCATCAAGAATTACGATTCAGCAAAGGATGCTTGGGAGTCACTCCAAAGCGTCTGTGAAGGAACTGCGAGTGTGAAGAAATCAAGGCTGAGAATGTTGATGTCCACTTTCGAAGTGATGAGAATGGATGAGAAGGAGTCGATCATGGACTACACCATGAGATTGTCAGACGTCACAAACCAGTGCAGAGAGCTTGGTGAATCAATAACTAACTCTCGTCTTGTAGGAGAACTGCTGAAATCTATTACGAAGAAATACAATATGAAGGTGGTTGCCATAGAAGAATCTAAAGAAGTTGATACATAGAATTCAACACCTAAGTTGGAAACCTTAAGCAATATGAGATGGAACACCTTGGTTCCAACTCGAGAGAGAAGAATGTAGCTTTCTCCTCCGACGCTAATCAAGACAACGATGATGATGATGAGGATTTTGATTTCAATGGGATTCTGAAAAAGATGGAATCCACTACGCTTGAGGAAGACGAATTGTCGTTTGTTACCCAACGTTTCAATAGTTTCTTGAAGAAGACGAATAACCTTGGAGGTTCAAGTACGAAGACCAGGCCACAGGTATCTACGCCAAAATTTACTGTACGTACTCTTCCCAGATCTCAGTCCACTACTTCAATACCAAATGCATCCAACCCCTTGAGACCACTCAGTGAGGTGCAATGTCATGAGTGTAAAGGTTGGGGACACTACAAGAATGAATGTTCTAATACCCTTAGGAAGAAAAACATGGTTGCTACTAACTTCACTGAGGATGTCAATGATTCCGAGTCAACTGAACCTGTTCCATCCTTATTTACCCATGTTGTGTGGGACGACGACGTCCATGTTGATATCCTTGAAACCAACATCGTGTGTTTGAATGCTGAAACTACTGATTACCATAAGGAGTACGAGCTGCTAAGTGTTGAGCACCAGCAACTGTTTGTCAACTGGGGAAAACAGGTACTCAAGGTCAAGGATCTCATGAAAGAAGTAGAAAAACTGACCAAAAAAAGGATGATCAGCTTGACATAATTGTCCGTCTGGAAACATCTCTTACCAAGAAGGATGCTGAATTAGAAAAGACGAAAACCGAGTTAACAAAGGTCCAAGGAACCATATCAAATCTGAACAAAGGCAAGGCGAAGCTTGATGAAATCTTAGAGATGAGCTTCCCAAAAACCTCGAAGCATGAAATTGGATATAGATGGAATCAGCCATCACATTCCTCAAGCCAAGAGCAGAAATCGCTCAAGAGGCACAAGAAGAGAAGGAGACAGTTCGTGCGCCATCATTGTGGCAAGCCCAGACACATTCGGCCTTTCTGCTGGAAAATCATTGGTGAGAGAAGACATTTTCAGAGAACTAATGCGGCTGCTAAATCCAATGTTGGTTCCCGTCATACCAATATCAATACCAACACCAGGTTCAAACAAGTGTGGGTCAAGAAATATAACGTCAAGTGCAATATGATCCATACCTCCCTGAAGTCCCATGTTCCTGGAGCCTAGTTCGATAGCGGATGCTCCAAGCATATGACTGGGTCAGAGGAGCTTCTTTCCAACATTGTCAGATTTAGAGGTGGAAAGGTAAAGTACGGTAGAGGTGCAAATGTCCAAATTGTTGGCCAAGGAACTTTCCATGTTCTCGGTGTCGTAACTTTGGAAAATGTGTTGTTGGTAGAAGGACTTACTGCAAATTTGATCCGCATAAGTCAACTGTGCGACAGAGGATTTATTGTCAAATTCAACCGTGAGAAGTGTGAAGTCTATGAGGAAAATGGTCCGCGTATCCTTATCGGACAGAGGACTTCAGATAATTGTTATCAAATCAACAATGATTCTTTTTGCAAGTTATCTCAACTAAGTGATGCTGAGGTGTGGCATCATAAACTGGGGCATGTCAACTACAAGATGATTGACAGGTTGGCCAAAGAAGAAGCAGTGACTGGGCTTCTTAAGCTAAACACCAAGATCATTCCTGTTTGTGAGGCGTGCCAGAAAGGAAAGCAGGTCAGAGTACCACATCCAGTCCAGCAAAGTCTCACTACATCTTCTTGCTTTGAACTCCTTCATATGGATTTCATGGGTCCACTTGAGGTCGAGAGCCTTGGTGGTAAGAGGTATATTTTAGTTATTGTCGACGATATTTCTAGGTTCACTTGGGTAGAATTTCTAAAAGAAAAATCTGAGACTTTTGAGGCTTTCAAAAAACTTGCAAAGAAGTTATGTGTAAGGTTCAATGTGAACATTGGTAGGATTAGAACTGATCACGGTAAAGAGTTTGAAAATGCATCTTTCTCTAAATACTGCACTTCGGAAGGGATAAGTCATGAATCTTTTTCACCTATTACTCCACAACAAAATGGCATAGCCAAACGCAAAAATAGGACTCCTGCTGAAATGACTAGAACTATGCTAATTTCAAATAGCATAGAAAAACATTTTTGTGCTAAAGCAATGAACACTGCACGTCATATTAAAAATAAGGCTTATTTTAGACAGGGTGATGTGCTACTCCCTATGAGTTGTTGATGGGTGAAAAACCAAACTTGAGTTATTTTCATGTGTTTGGATATATTTGTTAAGTGCTCAACGATAGAAATCACCTAGCTAAACTGGACTCAAAGAGTGATAAGAGTATTTTCATGGGTTATTCCCAAAATAGTCATGCATATAGGTTGTTTAACCTTAGAACTCGAAGCATGTTTGAGTCAGTAAATGTCAAGTTCGATGATCTAACGAGTGGAGTCAAACCTACAGAGGATAATGATCTGGTGTATGATCAAAATCCTCAAGTCAATGTCACTCCTACTTCAGATGATAGTGCAGGTATTGAAAACAGAGATGCAGGTCCTGAAACCAGAGAGTTTAGTGATGTTGATACCAATGTTGATACTGGGATACCAACATCAAGCCAAGCCGCCGCAGAATCGGATTCTGATTCAGAAGAAGAAGATCCAGCTGATCCCATTGATCTTCATAAGAGGGATATTTCTTCCAGAATCCAGAAAAATCACCCCGTGGGCCAAATTATCGAAGATTTAGATGAAAGGAGTACAAGAAGGAGACAGATAAATTTTAAGGAAATGATCAGGTACGTATGTCTGTCTACTAATTGTTCTAAGATTCATGAGTCTTTGTACCTTTCTCAAACAGAGCCCAAGCGTGTGGAGGATGCACTCAAGGATGAGTTCCGGATAAGGGTAATGCAAGAGGAGCTGGACCAATTCGCCAAAAACAATGTTCGGGATTTAGTTCCACGTCTAGAAAATTCGCACGTGACAGGAACAAAATGGATTTTCAAGAACAAGACTGATGAGGCTGGCAACATTGTAAGGAATAAATCTCGACTGGTTGCGCAAGGGTATACACAAATTGAAGGAATCGATTTTGATGAGACATTTGCCCCTGTTGCCCGCATAGAGTCGGTAAGGCTTTTACTTGCTGTTGCTTGTTATATGAAGATTTCATTGCATCAAATCGACATTAAGAGTGCTTTTTTAAATGGAGTCTTGAGTGAAGAAGTGTATGTTGAGCAGCCTAAAGGACTTGTGGATCCTCAAAAATCAAATTTTGTTTTAAAACTAAAAAAGGCTCTTTATGGTTTAAAACAAGCTCCTAGAGCTTGGTATGAAAGGCTAACTCAACATTTGCTTTATTTAAACTTTAGACGAGGGGAAGTAGACAGAACTTTATTCCTTCTTAAATCCAATAAGCACATCTTAATCGTCCAAATTTACGTGGATGATATTATTTTTGGATCCACCAACGAGCAAATGGTCAAGGAGTTTGTTGCTCGAATGTCCGATACATTCGAGATGAGCATGGAAGGTAACCTCTCGTATTTCCTTGGTTTACAAATCAGACAGCTTGATGATGGTATTTTCCTTTCCCAGACTAAATATGTTAAGAACTTAGTCAAAAATTTTGGTTTAGGAAGTGAAACTTACAAGAAAACGCCACTGGGCAAAACTGTGAAGCTGTCGAGAGACGATGTTTGTAAGGGTGTTGATAACACCATGTATAGAAGTATGATAGGGAGTTTGTTGTGTTTGATAGCAAGTAGACCAGATATTATGTATAGTGTGTGTTTTTGTGGGAGATATCAATCTAATCCAAAAGAGTCACACTTAAAAGCTGTCAAAAGAATAATAAGGTATATTGCTGGTACAACTGAACTAGGTGTGTGGTACATAAAAGATACTTATACTGAACTTGTAGGGTACACTGATTCGGACTGGACCGGGGATGTGGTATATAAAAAAAGTACTACTAGGGGATGTTTTTTTCTGGGTAACAATTTAATCTCTTGGTATAGCAAGAAGCAAAATTGTATTTCTCTTTCTACAGCTGAAGCCGAGTATTGCAGCTGGAAGTGCGTGCACACAATTACTGTGGATGAACCAAATGATAGAAGACTATGGTCTGCACAATAGTATCTTGACTGTGTTGTGTGACAATTCGAGTGCCATTGACATCTCAAAAAATCCGGTCCAGCATTCTCGAATCAAACACATTGACATAAGGTACCACTTTATTCGAGACTTAGTTGAGTGGAAGATTGTTAGCCTTGAGCATATTGGAACAGATAATCAGCTTGCTGACATCTTCACTAAGGCATTAGATTTCGAGACCTTCTCTCATTTGATAAGAGATCTCGGTATGTGCATCGTCTAACCAATGTTGGTTTGTAATGTTGTGACACCCAATATAAACAATAGTCACAACATCTGTATACTTTTGCATGCATTTTTATCTTTGCATACATAATCTAACGCATTGAGTTTGATTGTTAGTGCGATAAGGTCCTGTGTTGCAATAAAAGTGATGGCAAAAAGAACCAACCTCTTTAATTGGGTGATTATGGGGCTTGCCCGCAGAAATTGGCTTTCTCCCAGGTCCAAAAATAAAAGGTGTTAAACAGCAATTGCTGAAGATTAAATATTCAATTCCCATAAAAAGGATGAAGAAAATATGGATATAAATTGATCCAGTCTTTAAATTTCACGTTCTTGAGAGATCTTGACGTAGTCATTAACTTGGGTTAAGGGGTAAGTTTCCATTGACTTCACCTAAGGCAATGTTGGTTTATAATGTTATCAGTAACAAAAAGAAACATTGGATCAAGTCACTGAAATCATAATATGTTTTTGTATATAATTTTAGGTCATGAATTTTAGGCATTCCATATGACATTCATACTTTGTGAAGATGCATTCTTGCTGTGCGTACTGTTGCTTGTGTTTTTGTCTTTCGTAAAATCTCTTAATTTTGTTTTGAATTTAGCTAACTAAGTGTTTCAGTGGAGTTGAAATCGGACGTCGGGACAATTAATAACGAGAAAAATTTGGTGAGTGAAAATTTACATTGCACAAGATAGACTCTACTGGGCTGATGGTTCAATTTTTCTAGCTATGTATTTCGGCCGATTTTATAACTTGAGTTGTGCAAATTTTTTTTTTAAAAAAAGAGAGATAATGGTTGTAGTGGGTGTGATAAATTTACTACATTAAGGGGGAGTGGTGTTGGTTTGAGAAGGAAATAAAAATCGTGTTTCAGCCACAAAATTCCGCTGGTGGTAAATTACGGGCTAATTCCTTTTATTCTCGATTTTCTCTCTCCTTCAACGGTCATCTTTTTTTAAGCATAAATACTGGTTCTCTTTGTACCATTTGATTACTCTCCAACTTACCCTTTGCGATTAAACTCTCCTGCTCTCACAACAATATTCTATCTGCTTCGATTTTAGTTTGTGTATTTTTGTGCAAACTTCAGGATGTTAGACCAATCCTCGCCGTTGAAAGTTCCTGAACTGCCTGCCGGCGTGCGCCGTTCCGGTGAACAGGGTCTTGCTCCCATTCCTAAGGTTGGTGGCCTGGACATACGCAAAGAAATTGGTGGTGGTTCCTCATCCATCCCACCACCGGTATCAACATCGCCACCACCCTTGTCGACGCCCAACTCTCATGCTGCTGTACCAGTTCCGTCACCAATTGATGTCGTTCCTATAGCCTAGGTGTTCCCAGGTCAGACAGGGAATGAGATTGATGTTGATAATCCCCCTGATTTAACTTTTGTTGCTAAGACGTTTGGAAGAGTGGGGAATCCTACCTGGAAGAGGTCCCAGTGGTTGCGGAACATCCCTCCCAGCGTTGTTCCGTCCGCTGTACCGAAGAGCAAAGCAGGGCCGCGCCGCAATGTGCCAATTGAGCACATGAATCTCGCGGAGGACGTCACCGTGATGTCTGACCCTGATGATGTTTACGTCCCTGCTCCGGTAGAAAGAGCTGTGCCACCGTTGCCTTCGGCTTCTAGTCTATCGGCGAAGAAGACGCCTCGCCGAAAGCAGCTTGTGAGATTGGCCGACAAGCGATCTGGCCCGGTGAAAGTCAAGGTTTCTCCAGGTTCCACTGCGACTGAGTATTCCTCACCTCCGTATACTATTTTGGATTTTATCACCGGCAAAGTCACCAGTTCCTCCAAACCGTCTGCCACTGTTCCTCCTCTGTCTTCAGCTAGTTCAGATCAACCCGAGCTTGATCCTGATTTGTTTGAATATTCCCCCGACTCCTCGTTCGATGTGCCTCTTCGTGATATTCTTAATGCCTGCAAAAAGGATAAGAAGAAAAAGAAAGTTGCTGAGGAAGACGATGTTGCTACTCATGTTGGTTCCCCCATACCAACATCACATCATACTCCGTCTGTTTCATGCTCCAGCGCTGGCTCTGTTCCGATTGCTTCTCGAGATCCCACACCATCTTCTTCCGACTCCTCTGCTCACTCTCAGTCCTCCACGGATACTTCTACTTCGGTCCTTGAGTTTGAAGATATGGAACCTTTTTCGGAGAAGTTTCTGACTGCTGAGGCTGCCGAGTTGTTTGATGAGTACCGGACCCGACACATTATTGCAGAGTGCCGAGTCCCGGTCGAGTTTTTTGAAAGGCAAATCTGATTGCTTACCTCCATCACAAAGGTATGTATTCCACGGTTTCCACTGCCATGCCATTTATCAGGGATTTTGTTGTTGAGTTCTATGCAAATTTGTTGCCGTCTATTGTTGATTCAACCTCTGTGAACTTTGGTAAAGTATTTGTGCGTGGTCGAGTGTTTAGTTTCACCCCTGATTTAATTGATGAATTGTTTGGCACTGAGCCATATCGGGGTGATTCTACTGCGGATGATATGGATGAGGTTATTTCATTTTTGTCTTGTGGAATGGTGCATACTTGGTTTGAGCAGTTGCCGAGCACTAGGCTTTCTTCTCTCTACTCTATTTTGCACAAGGTGGCCATTTACAACTAGGTTCCCTCCAAGAATACTACATGTGTCACTCGGCCTCAGGCCCAATTTTTGTACCGGCTTGGATGGGGAATCAATTACAGTTTTGGGCAGCCTGTATAATATTGCTACAAAGTTTGCCACCACTAGGTCATCCGCGTCGTTGTGCTTTCCCTCTTTAATATTCAGCCTGCTTCAGAATCAGGGCTTGGAGCTTCTTCCTGATGATGGGCTTACTGGGGAAGCTGATTGGTTTATGTTGAGGGGCCAGCATATTGCTGGTGCCAGGGTTATTGATCTGCCTTGGCAGGCGCCTTTCCGGGCCGATGTTGGTAGTGGTGTTGGGACCGAATCTCCCAACATTGGTCCCAACATGGTCCCCATTTCTGTGAAGGTTATTAAGGCACATGATGCACAGATGACCCAGCTGAAGGCCCTTCGTGGTTCGCTTTTAGAGGCCCTTTCGCCTTCTGGTCAAAAAGGGGGAAAAAGGTGTTGGTGGCGCAAATGAGGATGATGTTGCTGCTGCTAATGGTGCTGATACTGATAATGCTGATACGGTTACTGCTGAGGCCTTGGCGAGTCTTACTAGAGAAAAGCGAAGGAAGAAGATTCGTTCTCACAACAAGGCCTTGAAGAAGTTGAAGAGAATGCAGGAGAAGAAGAAGAAGAAGAAAAAAAGAAAGGAAAGGGGTGAAGGAACTTCGGCATACCCCCGTTGTTCGAAGAGGGTTCGAAGTCAATAAGTTCCTTTATTCTGTTTTTTTGTTAAGTGAACAATGTTGGTTTGATTTCTTAACAACATTGAGTGTTTTGTTTAGGGGGAGTTTTCCAACTTAGGGGGAGTTAGTATTTTATGTTTTCGTGTCGTAGTGTTTTGTCCAAAAAGGCAAAAGAGGGAGATTGTTGAGGAATTTATTCTTGGTTATAATTCCTATTTTTTTATTTGCCTTTATTAGGCACAAAAGTAATTAGGAACTCTAGGTTGTGTTTCCTAGTTTATTTATAGAACTTTATTTTCCTAGATTGTGTCTTGATTTTAGTATGCTTTTTACCAAGTTTAGAAATATAGGATTGTCTATTTAAGACAAGAGAAGACAAAAGCGTGGACACGATCTTTACGCACGGATTTCTGAAGCAGAGCACGACGCAAGACGCACGAGCAATCGAAGAACACGAAGACTACTTGGAGCCATTGTTCGAGAACGACAAGCTATTCGAAGTTGCGTAACCAACAGAGAAGAGCATGTTCAACCTAGGCGACAAGTATTTAGTATCATGTGTTTTGATACTTTAGTTTTCATATATTACTTAATACTTTTGTATTGATCGAAAAACAAGAAAGTAATATAGTTTTCGGGTTTGTACACCCAAGTTCACAATTACTTTTACTTGTGAACTGAATTTGTTTTATCGTGTTTTTAAATTTTATTTACGCTACATATTTTTAATTTTACTCTGGTTGATGTTGTTAGTTAGTGTTGTTTAACATTGTTAACAACATCATAAAACGGAGACTTATTTTCAAAACCATAGACCTTCAAATTTGAAACTCATTCGTTCTCCAATTCACATCGAAGAAGCCCAATTGGATGTCTAAATTGGAACTAAAAAGCCAATTCACATCAAAGAAGCCCCATTGGATTTCTGAATTGGAACTAAAAATGATCCATCCCCAACTCCTAGTTTCCCCTATTCCAGTCACCGACAAAGGCACACACACCGGTAGCAGCAGCGCAAAAAATTGGCGGCGAGCAACGAGGAGTTCCAGAGTTCTGAGATTTTTTGATTATATAATAGTAATAATTATTTACAAAAATAAAATAAAATAAAAAAAATAATAATATATATATATATATATATATATATATATATATATATATATATATATAAATTAATTAACATACGAAAACTATTTACAACTTTTCTGATTATATAATAGTAATAATGATTCAAATTAAATTTAATATACAAAGAAATTTGCGACTGAAGAACTTTTTATAAATAATAGTTTTTAAATAATAAATATTTTTCTGTAAATCTTACTTTAATTATTTGATATATTATAAACTTATGTTATTAAAAAAAGAAACACTCATCAATAAATTGTGTGAATGCCCTTTTTGATCATGTTACACCATTAAAAACTATCAAATCTTAAATATTTGCCAAACATTTTTATACAAACAACTAATATAATTAGTTAGTCAAATCAACTAATGACTATTCGGTAACAGTTAATGCAATCAACTATCAATTATCCACTATTCACTCACCGCCAAACATTACCGTTACGTTTGGATTTAAACAAGCTTAAATTCTAGGCACTAAAATTATTAAATAATATTGTGAATGTGTAAATATGGTAGGTTAGATAAATGGAAGGTAAAGTTACATGAATGACTAAATTTATAGTGTGGTCGACAATTTTACCTTAAACGTCAACTTTTTCCCAAAATATTTCTTTATACTTTAAGGTTCTCATTTTGATGTGATTTATGTTTTGACTTGAGGTTCTCTTTCCACATTACATCTCCATGATTTACGCTATAGTTAGAGATTTACCTAATTACTCTCTTACTATAAGAAACACCTAAAAACTCTCTTACCATGACAAACCAAATAAAAAACCAAACCAATTGATATATATCCCCCTGAAAAAAACATGTTGCATTATTTTGTGCATGAATGAAAATAAATAAATATTAATGTGATATTCTTAACTTGACTTTTATTTTTGATTATTTGTATATGTGCGAGAACTTAATTATTTTGGAAACTATCTGTATTTCATAGTTACCGATTGATGTAGATTTACAATCATGAATATAACATCTTGTTTTATATTTGTCTGCCTTGACCGGGTATGTAATTGTATTTGGTTTTTATTTTATCACGATCTTATATTTTCGCATCTTTTTTGAGTGTGTATTTTCTTTTTGATGTCATGCTCATAAATAAAAACACAAATTTCAAGAGTTTATTCGAAGTTGATTTTTAATGAATTTGTTTTGTATTTACCGTGATATATTAATTCGGTTGATTGAGACTTTATATGCGAGCATGTTGATTTTATGCTTATTTTTATAAAAGTTGTACATATTTAGTACATGTCATTGTCAACTTTCAAATTTGGTAATATATTTTATTACTTACAACCTTTTTTTTTCTTGAGGTTGATTTATATTAGACTTACTTTGACCTATGAGAGTGCTATAGTTTATATATGGTTCATTCTTTATAGAGTTTGACATTATTTTTATAGTTTAAATTCATTCAATTATGATAAGAGAAATTACAGTTCTTAATTTTTGGTTAACTTATATTTGGCTATAATTGATATTACATAGTTGAAATATATGTCGGATGTGATTGGTTGAGTTGGAAAATATATTGTTTGGTAAAACTGTTGATTTGTAGATTAGTTATAAGTTTGTTTCGTTTAATGTATGCATAATTGGAATAATAATAAAAATGAATTTTGTTATAAGTTGTTGTGGTTGATTTAGGTTCATCCGGTTCTTTTTCCTCGTATTTCAATATCACAACATGCATGGGAAGCAAATAATATCCATCCATCAGAATGGACAATGAGCGAAAAATACAATGAAAGCATATTACCAAAAAATAAAGTTTATTTTAACATTTTCACATACATGAAATAAAAATTGCACTATTGGAAAACCAAATATACACAAACCATAAATTAATGGAACAAAATCATGATTCATTTACCAAAAAACAAGAACCGTTAATGCTATTAAAAAAGAATAGAAACCCCCTACAATATGGAAAAAAAGTCACACCAAGAAATGAAGTCTTTATAAACATTATCACCCATGAAAAAAAAGTATTAATTTTACCCCTCTTTCTAAAAATCCAATATAGATCAACCAGTATAAATAATATTAATAAAATAAAAAAATACGTCTATTACACTTTCAAAAAAAAAATTTAAATTGAAAACCTATACAATATATGATTAGGTTATTGGACAAAAGGGGAGTTTCAACTCACACCTGCTCATTCTTTTTATAATTAATAAATGTCATAAACTTCTTCTCTCTCGACCAGTTGTTGTGTCCATCTTCATTTATACAACACTACCTGAAACAACAACCGTGAGTTTTTTTCTTCTTGAACGATCTTTTTTTTTTTTTTTTTTTGTGATAGAATCCGTGAATTTCCTTCAACTATCCACCGCCACTCCACCCGCCGCCCATCACAGCCACTGGCTATTGAAGAACACAAACAAAACATGTGCACAGAAATATGCTACTACCGCCATGGCCACTTTTCCATTGAAGAAAGAAAAAAGAAAAAAAAAACACCTTTAGAAAATTGCTCAAACCCAGATTTTCGAACACAAAACACAAATTCATAAAATCAATTAGAACAAAAAAAAAATACATGTTTGAAAAATTGATGCGAACACATATGTGTTAGAAAAATTGATGCGACGCCCCTTTTTAGGTTTAAATTTTTTTTTTCGAACAAAGTTGTATCGTTCGATCAAAAATTTTGAACATGAGTTCTGTTTGAGAAACCCGAGATAAACACCCCTATTTTGTATTTATTTCTTATCCTTTACTGCCCATATCTGTCACTTACCTTTCACCACCCATCACCGTTTTTTCTTCTTCCTGTTAGGCGGTGGTGCAATGTCGAAAGCTATGGTGGTGGCGATGACGGTATGATGGGTGGCGCTAATGGAAAAGTTGGAGTGGTGGTGAAGGGTTGGAGAAGATGATGTATTTTAGGTGTTTAGTATTTAGGGGGGTAATTTTAGCATATTTGTTGAATTTCTTTTACTGGGGTGCTCATAAATAAATGGGGTGCGTATATCCGTGCCCTAAAATAAATCAAAGGTAAATAACCTCACTTTTATATATTATGAAACAACTTTTTGCAAATTACATTATACCTCTAATTTTAGTTTAACTTGTTAACGCCAGATACCAATAGTTTCAAACTATCCCATTTAGTTAGTCGCGAAACAATCATATCAGTCACTTTTATTAATGATCACTGCGCGCATCTCCTTGTTTTGTCTATGTATTCAAAGACAAAGTGAAGATCTTATAATAATTTTGGGCTTCTAATTATTGGTACCTGTACTTGTTTGTCAATAGGTTCCTCAAAATTTATCATTATATTTTATCATAACTCAACCACATCAATATGTTTGAGTACAACTGAAGTACAACCAAATAATCTAGTTGTACTTTAGTCGCACTTTGTTGTACTTATTATTTTAGAAATAATTTATATCAATATAATTATACAATTACCAAATCAACCTTTAACCAATAAAAATATAATACTTGTAATATTAATTTGAAACTTTTTTAAATTTAACTAAAGAGTTTTAAAAAAATTATATATTATAAATAATATAAAATAAATCCTAAAATATTTTAAAATCTTATTAAAATATTTTGAATTATAAATAATTATTTAATAATAAGAAAAAACATAGAAATATTACAAAATGATAAAATAAATCATAAAATATATGAAATATGTTAAATGTATATAAGAAATATATTTTAATTTCAAAATATTTATTAAATAATTTAAAAAAAAAAATTACGAAGATAGTAATAGTGTAAATAATATAAAATAAATATTATTTCACAATAATTTGATAGAAGTAAAATTAGAAATAATCTAAATCGTAAATAATCATTTACTAAATACTAAGAGTAACAAAAATACACTCAAAATTCTATAAATAATAAAATAAATCAGTAACAATTATAAATTCAATTAAATAAATATGACATATATGTTTTAATTCCAAATGATTCTTAATAATTTTTGATATTAAAAAATTATATATAAATATCATAATATAATATAATATAAGAATATAAATATAAAATTATTTTGAAATCAGATAGAAATATAAGAAAAATCTAATTAATTTCTAAATACTTATAAATAGTTATAAAGTAAATTAAATAAATATAAAGTTTATTATAAATTTTTGTTTAACTATTGAAAGTTTACAATAAAACAATAAAAAAAGAGCAAGAAGTTATAAAATATAATAAGATAAATCTTAAAATATTCTGAAAACAAAAAGTAATATACTTAACTAAACTTATATTATAAAAAAGTATCTCCTAAATCTAGAAATAAAAAATATATAAATATTGTGAAAATAAATATAAAAGACTACAAAAATGAATAAAGAAAAGTAACAAATAAATGAGGAATATTATTACAAATTTAATTCAGGGCCTTTGTAGTCTATTTTATTATAGTTAGTATTTTTGGAATCAACCTGATAATTGATTCGGGATAGCCACTCAGTAACTAAGTTAACCACCAAATCATCAAGTCCGTTGATGAACCCGATAAATATATATATATATATATATATATATATATATATATATATATATATATATAGGGTTGGGTTCAAATGAGAACCCGTCATTATATGTGAACCTAGGGACTCATCTTGACCATTAGATTGGATAATCTTGATGGTTGAGA
>BMAC01000310.1:981449-1031150 GCA_014905375.1 Phtheirospermum japonicum
TATATATATATATATATATATATATATATATATATATATATATATATATATATATATATATAGGATTGGGTTCAAATGAGAACCCCGTCATTATATGTGAACCTAGGGACTAATCCTGGCCTTAGATCTAATATTGCACAGTGCAATTATATGTCCAGGTTCATTGTGCTTTTTACACAGTACAGTATAGTCAGTCCAAAATGAGTCTCATTTTGAACCTAATTTTATATATATATATATATATATATATATATATATATATATATATATATATATATATATATATACATATATATATATGTATATATATATATATATAGGGTTGGGTTTCGGTGAGAATGGGTTCGTGGGTGAGAAATGAGAATAAATCCTAACTATTATATCTAAGATAATCTAATGGGTTAGATTTAATTAAACAAAATTAAAACCTCCAGGCGAGCAGCTCCAAGAAACAAACACTGCAAGAAACTTTAGCTTTTATCCCCTGTCCATTAAAAGCTTCAAACGCAAGAAATCGGGAAAAGAAAGGCAAGAAATTTTTTGATCTCCTACTCAATTCATCTCCCTGCTCGATCCATGTCCCTTCTCGATTCATCTTCTACTCGATTCATCAGCTAATTTATCCCTATAATAAATCATTTTTCTTGAAAAATCAGCTTTGTTCCTTCAATCGAAAAATAATTTTATCGAGAAATTCATTCCTATTCTTTTCAATCCTGTTCGAATTTAAGTTTGGGCTCGAGTAATAGAGATTGACGTGACAATCCTATTCGAATTTAGGGTTAGTCGGAATATCCTGTTCGGTTTCGGAGGAAATTCATATTCGATTTTGCCCCTTATTCAGTTTGATTTTTTTCTTGGTCCAATTTTGGTTGCACCCCGATGGCTTCAATTTTGAATGAATCAGGTAATATTTTATTTTAAACTAGTGGAGTTCATCTAGTTTTTGGATTTTGGATTTTTTTTAGTTAACCAGGTAAAGTTTTGTATGTGTCATCTGATGTGCTTGTCGTCTGATATGTTTTGTGCATAATTCAGTGTCAGTTTGTGCACATTAATGTGTTCCCTTATTCACGTCCGTGCTGAATGATGTTTTGCACGTGTTATGAAGTCTTAAAAAAATATGTGCATGTTGTGGTCTGATGCAAGCGTGATTTGTTTTGTGCACAATCCAGTGCCAGTTTGTGCACATTAATGTTTTACCTTGTGCACGTCCGTGCTGAATGGTGTTTTGCACGTGTCATGAAGTCTTAAAAAAATCTATGCGTGTTGTCGTCTGATGTCGTTGTCGTCTAATTTGTTTTGTGCACAATTCAGTGTTAGTTTGTGCACATTAAGGTGTTCCCTTGTACACATCCGTGCTGAATGGTGTTTTGCACGTGTCATGAAGTCTTAAAAAAATCTGAGCGTGTTGTCGTCTGATTTGTTTTGTGCATAATTCATTGTCAGTTTGTGCACATTGATGTTTTCTCTTGTGCACGTCCGTGCAGAATGGGGTTTTGCACGTGTTATGAAGTCTTAAAAAAATATGTGCGTGTTGTCGTCTGATGTTGTTGTCGTCTGATGCAAGCATAATTTTCTTTCTGCACAATTCAGTGTCAGTTTGTGCACATTAATGTGTTCCCTTATGCATGTCCGTGCTGAATGGTGTTTTGCACGTGTTATGAAGTTTTAAATAATTTTTCCGTCGTGTTATATATGTCATGTACTGTTTTGTGCACTGATTGAATGTGATATTTTGCAAATGATGTTGGATGTTCTTCCCACAATTGTGAGCCTTGTTTTGCATGTAATTGTGATATTTTTCTCGTGTTTTTAATTAGGGTTTAGTGTTATTTTTAGTAGTTTTGAGTCGAGTTTCATTAAATTATTAGGTTGTTTCTCGTTTTATTGCTTATTGTGTTTCTTTTTGATTTTATACTTAATATGGTTAAATGGGCTCAATTAATTTGTGGGTGGGTGTTTTTTTTGCCAGATTTTAACAATAAATCGAAAAGAAGGTAATATTGGCCCTCGACTCGATTTGGCTCGAGCCAAGGCGAGTCCGGGCGCGTCTGTCGAGTCCTGCCCGTGCGCTACTGGCGCCTGCCAAGACCCAGCGTCGAGGCCTGCCGAGCCTGTCGAGAGCTGCCGAGCGCTGCCGGTGCCTGCCGAGACCCAGCGCCGAGGCCTGTTGAGAGCTGCCGAGCGCTGCCGACGCCTGCGTGCCACACCTGCCGATCCCGTCCACGTTGATCGACCATCTATCGACGTAAGGTCAACATAAACTCTGTGTGAGCAATGATCCTGGCTGCGTCAATCGATGCCCTGCCGATAGCACCTGCAGAGAGCTGCCAACAGCTGCCAGCCACTCTCGCCCAGCGCCGAGCCATCTCGGCCCATATCGAGCCCTTTCACAAAATTGTCGAGCCAATCGATCCGAACTTGACCCAAATGGTCTAGAATGACCATTTTGAATCAAAATTGGTCAAACATGGGACATCCAAGCTTATAAGGCTTAATTGAACCATTTACCCCTAATTTAACCTATTATAAATAGAACCCAACTCTCATTTTCGCAAAACACCTCCTCCCAACCCATGCTTGGGTTTGGGACTTAACTTCTCTCTCTAGATTTAGTTTCAGGCAATTCCTTGGGTTTGTAAGCCTAAGAAGAATTTAAGCATTCCCTTGAATTTTATTTTGATTGTAATTTCATTCAAGCTTTTGAATTCTCTTTTTAATTCAAGTAAGCTTTCTTTTAATTTCATGCTTGTTCTTCAATTTTATGCTTGTTCTTCATTTTATGAATTTTACCTTAGCTCTTAGATTAATTGTTAGATCTTGCGAATTGTATATGGAATCTAAGTGAGTGACACATCTAGATCAAAAATCTGAGTCCTTGATCGTTTTTATTTTGAGTATTTCATATGTTGTTTCATGCTTGTTCTTCATCTTATGCTTTTTGTCTTAGCTATTAGAATTGTTGCTTGATCTTGTGAGTTGTCCATGGAATCTAGATGAGTGACACGTCTAGATCATGGATCGAGTCTCGGATCGTTTTTATTTTGAGTATTTCATGTGCTTTATTTTGAATTTAATTTTCATGAATGGTTTTATGTTAAATCCTAAATCTACTCTTCGTTTCTTGTTAGTTTTCGAAAAGATTTAGACTTTCACGTTAAATTTTAATGCTCTTTCAATTGTTGTTTTCAATTTTTGCTAATTTGCATTATTTGAGTTTTTATGCATAGTTGTACATTAGGCTTTCATACTTGTACTTGGTGAAACTTTGCTTTTCCTTGCATATTTTCATTATTGCTTGGTATTTCAATTTCGGCATACGCACGAGGCATCCAACCAACTTGCATTTCCTTTATTTGCTTTAATTTCCTTTATTTCCTTTTTCCTTTAACTTCACAAAGCTAAAAACACATCAATTCATGCTAGCAATCGAATTCCGATATTATCGAGCCAATGAACCTTTTATACAACTAAAATCTACAAAACAAGCCTGTTCCACAAACTATGGTCATGACACCTAGCTCTACAAAAATTGGGTTTCGATATGTGAAGATGCAATTAAACATTATGTTAATCAGCAATTCAAAAGCTTTGATGAAGCTATCAGTTTTACAAGTCTTATGCCAAGGAGGTTGGTTTTGAAGTCCGTCGTAGCACAAAAATAAAATCAGATGATGGTGTAGTTGTTTGGCAGTATCTACTATGCTCAAATAAAGGGTACAAGAATGAGAGTAAGAGAAACCCACCTGGAGCAAAAATGGCAACCACAACAAGTGTATCCCTCGCACCAAAAAGAGCAACAACACCAATAGTTGTTAAACATCAAATTAGGCGTCGGGTAACAAATACAGTTGGGTGCAAAGCTAGGTTCATATTGAGATTGGATGGGGATAGCGAATACTTACTCTATTTTTTTAAAAGAGAAACATCGCCATCCATTGGCTTCTAAGGAGTGCTTACCATTCTTAAAAGAAAACTGAGAAATAAATGTCGGACATGAGAATCTTGTGTTGAATTGTATAAGGGCAAACATTTGTCCAGTGAAGTCTTTTAGATTGTACAATTAAATTGTTGGAGGCTACCAGAGTATCGGTGCTACTAGTGTCGATTTCAAAAAGTACAAAAGAGACTTGATAGCATATATTTCAAGGGCTGATGCACAGTTGGTTATTGATAAGTGTTATAGAAGACAAGAAATCTGTTCAGCGTTCTACTTTGACTATGAACTTGATGAGTGTGACCGACTAAAGAGAATTTTCTAGGCTGATCCCATTTCTATAAAAAACTTTGCCACGTTTGGTGATGTGGTGTCATTTGATGCAACGTACAGAACTAACAGGTACATATTCATTTTTCTGAAAACATTTAAACTTCATTATTTTCACAAATAATGCATTAATGTCACGAATAATAGCTTGTGCAAATTTATGTTTCAGTGTGTGCACATTTATGTTTCAGTTCAGTGTGTGCACACTAATGCAATAACTTTCACACATTAAATCAATAAAATATCTTCCGCTACAAGTATAATATGGTGTTTTCACCTTCACGGGGATTGACAACCACAAAAAATGTGTCACATTTGTTGTTGCGTTGATATCTACTGAAGATGTTGATTCTTATGTATGGACCCTCAAAAAATTAAAAAAGGCAATGGTGCATGAGCCAAGATACATCATTACTGACCAAGATCCCTCAATTGAAATTGCATTTTCGAAGGTGTTTGAGACTACAATACATCGATACTGTATGTGGAACATCATGATGAAGGTGAGTGAAAAAGGTCAGCTTGTTTTAAGTAGTGATGAAAATTTCAATAAAAGGCTTAAGGATATCGTTTGTAATGAATACATAGAGCCTAAGGAATTTTAAGAAAAATGGAATAGAATTATGGAAGTTTTTAATTTAGTAGATCACGGGTGGTTTCGTGATTTATTCAAAATACGCGAACAGTGGATCCCTGCATTTTTTAGGGATGTTTCTATGAGCGGATTGTTGAGAACTACATCTAGATCAGAAAGTGAAAACTACTTGTTTGGCAAATTTAAAAATCACCAGGACAATTTAATCAATTTTTTTATGCATTTCGACACTGCTATGGGTTCACAGAGAAACACGTCATCGAGTTTAAAAAGTGTGTGTGAGTCATATTTTGTTGTCTAAAGACGGCATTAGCTTTGGAGAAGAATGCACGCTCTAGGTACACAGACATTATATTTATTGAGGTGCAGAATGAAATATGTGTTGTGTGTTTTAGTTGTAGAGTTTTACGTGTTATTGACAATGATGGAAATGTTGAGTGCGACATTCAAGATAATGGTAAGGTGTTTAGAGTAGTCCACAAATCTGATGGTAGTTGTTCTATGTGCTCTTGCAAATTTTTTGAAAGATTTGGATGGCTCTGCAGAAATATTTTTGTTGTCTTTAAGGACTTAAACATGGATGTTATCCTACGAAAATTTACCCTTTCCCGTTGGACTAAGAACACAACTCTAAATCCTATGTTTCATATCAATGATGCCATTATTGAGCAATCTGAAAAAATCGATGAAAGAAAGTTTCTACATAACAAATTGTGGTATGATATACACTTATGTGTGGTATTAGCAAAGACGAGGACAGAGATCCTTGTTGAGTTTTCAAAGGTTATCAGTGAACAAAAGGAGAAACTTACAGTTGAACAACAAGACGCTTCATCTACTGCAAGTAAAAAACAGAGATTTGGAATTTTTTGTGGAACTGCACCAGTTGAAATTGCTATTCGTCCTCCTATGCAATCAAGAAATAAAGGGGTGGGAAAAGAAAAAAAAAATGGCCAAGAAAAGTCGATTGATGAGAAGCAAAAGAAGGAGAAAAAAAGTGTGTGCAAGACTTGTGGTAAAAGGGTCGGGCATAGTACGAGAACTTGTCCAAATAGAAAACAACAGGTTGTGCATACTAATAGTCAATGACAGAAAATGCACAATTGTATTGTCTGTTTTCCACTTTTTTCATCTCTAAAAGTTATACATACTTATTTGCAAAAAAATTTGTAAATTGTAGGTGATTTGAGGAATGAAGCAAAAAACAGGAGCAACTGGGAGAGTAAGACCCTTCATATTATTTTCTTATTTTTATTACTCTTAATTTTGCGACGTAGGTTGTGCACAAACAAGTATGATTTTTTGCACAACCGATCAATCAATTTTGCACAATAGTGCAATAAATTGTGCACAGTGGTATTTGGGTCTAATGACAAATCTTAATTTGGGTCTAATGACAAATCCAACCCGATGGTCGGATTGTAATGATATCATTTACACAAATAATACAATCACATATGCACAACCAAAAGTGCAACCATCGAAGTTAAAAACTTGGAAAATTAAAATATTTGTCTTTCCCTCACCAAGACCATTATTAAAAATTTTAAATATGCAAAACACAGCTTTTCTCTGTCGTAAAATTTTTCTTCTACTTAAGAACAAATAGAACAACAAAAATAGACATCAAACATAATAAACATTATGTTCCAATTTCTTCTACTTAGACAACAGTTCTTACACAACAAAGAGACATCAAAAAAAAAAAAAGCATTCCGTTCCAGTTTTTTCTACTTAAACAAGTATTCCTACAGAAGCCAAATAAAAAATAAAATGCATCGCCATGCAGATCACTTCTTCAATTCAGCCTTTCGATCTAGTTTCTTTGCCTTCTAAACTGGTAGATACTGTTTCGCAATTTTCAAGTTTACATCCTTCAAATTGTTTATCTCTGACCATGCCAAGGTGTGGCAATACTTCTTACAGGTACAATTCACCTGTTTTTATCTTCGCTTCTAATTACACACACACAGTTGGCCTTCAGTCCAGCCCCCATGTATGTCTCCACGTGTCTCATGGTCAAACACCCAAATCCATGTTTTCTACCCCCGTTGTGCATGGCATCTCGAAAAAGTGTGGTTCAAGTCTTGAAACCACATTGGCATAGTAGGCCATGTTTTGTCCTCTTAGAATCTTTGAAAATGAATCCTTCTGCAAAAAAAATAAAAAGAATTTTATGTCTGCGCAAAAACAACTAGGAAAATAATTTGAGAAAATGATTACAATGCTAAAGAATTATGTATGCACTTTATTTTACATTATTTTGTACAACAATGTGATTTATTATTCACATTAAAAAATTTCTTCATAATAAAAAACAAAAAACACCCCTAAGCTATTTTATTATATATTACTATTGTTAGGGAAACAAAGACACATAAACAACAAAATATAATTATGATGCACTAAGTAAATACTTTAAAAATTAGTCTTATAAAATTATTAGCATATTCTTTATGTATTTTATCATTCACATCATTTGGTGCAGTGCTTTCAAGTATATCAAGTCGCTTTGACTTGATTGAAAAACACATGACGTAAGAGTAATTTTCAGTGTGCACGGGGAAGAAAAACTGCAAAAAAAATAAAATTTAAAAACTAAATTAAAAAGTAGTATAATGATATTGAATAAAGTACAAGTGATATATCTTTTGTTTCAAACATTTTCATCATTTTCAAGTCTGCATCCAGGGCCTGAGTAAACATCTGATATTTCTTTCCTTTGCTATCAGCACCAGCAAAAAGTAGCTGCACATGTAAACTGCATAAGAGCATTATGTATAACAATAAATAAAAAATATGAAATATAAATTAAGTAATTCTAACCTTGTTAAAAGGGGCAATGCTTGCAAAAAAATCTACTTGGAGACCCCCAACCTTTCAACTTTTCATTGTCATTTAAAAAAAAACAAACCACGAATCCAATACACTTTTCACCTGCCCTTAAGCTTTGTAATACATCTCCTGAAACATATATTCCTTTTGAAAATAACTTCACTCGTGTATTACAAGAACTCATGCATTAAAAAATACGCAGAAAAAAGATAGATAATAACCGTATATATACTAGTAAAAAAGTTTATAACACTATTAAACACACAGAAAAGTATAAATAACTTACTATTCAGCGTCAGCATTCTTCAAAACCCAGTTTGCAACCATTTTATGATTTCCATCCAACTTTTTCAATATATTTGTTCCCCTTATCTTGAATGGTGATTTCAATCTACTAGCAACTTCTCTCCTTCCTAACAGCTCATCCTCTAGTGTTAATCGCTTAGATCGTCTCATTGGAACAGGTTGTACACCTTGAACATGTTCTGCAGTTGAAGGGCCATTGGTGTTCTCAGGCTGGGTAATGTTCTCGGGTTGCTCATCAACATTTGCACGTCCTGGTTGTACACCAACAGGCACAAAAGGAGCTTTTTCATATTGACAACCATCATTTGCTTGATTAACACAATCTCGGGGAAATTCGTTATCATCCTCGTCATCTTCAGAGATACCTAAGCTGTAATTAGGCATACTAGTTGTGGTATCTCTTTTTGCAATTGCTTCTAAAATCTCATCAATAGCATTGATAGTCTCAGTAGTCCAGTCATCAAAAGTTTGTGAGGCATTATGGCATCCCTCTTGCGCTTTGTTGGTACCCTCTTCTGGTTTGTCGATGCTAGATTGTCTTCCGTCAATGCCCCCATGCTCTTCATTGATGCCTTTTTATGTTTGGTTGACATTCTCTTGGCTTCGGTTGACATGCTCTTGCGTTTGCGAAATGCCAAGGAATGATTGTGCCGCATCTTGCATCTTCATGAAATTCTTATCTTCCCGTAACACTTGAGGGGCTCTTTGCACCATCTCTAATATTTCAAGACCAGTATATACAAGCAACCTGATCTTTGTAGCAAATTCCTCAATAAAAACATGTTTCACAAATACTTATATTTGAAAGTCTAATATAGACAACATTTAGACACAAATATACATTAGCCATAAAAAATGAATGTATTGCACATTAGTTCTACTACCTTCACATTAGTTCATACACTCGTGCACATTGGTTCATAACTATATGCACAAATAGCCACTATATAAAAAAATATTAAAAAAATTACATGCGCATCAAATTACACATTAGTTCATACACTCGTGCACATTAGTTCATAACTACATGCACAACTATCCACTATATACAAAAATATTAAAAAAAATAGGTGCACATTAAGTTGTACATTAGTTCATACGTGAGTGCACATTAGTTCATAATTACATGCACAAAATAGCCACTATATTCACAAATAGCCACATCAAATACCTGTACAGACTCCCTGTTTCAAGCCTCCTTGTTTCCAGCATTCTTATTTCCAGTACTTCTACACCTCTGCTCCTCGTTCATTCTTTTTTCAGGAGCATCTGTCATTTCTGGGCTTTTCAGCACCTCAGATTCTGTTTCTTCATCCACAAAACCCCTCCCAAATGCACCAGTTTTCTCCTCCGCAGCTTCTCTATCTTTCAACAACATGTTGGTCAATCCTTTGTAAGTTGGAAAACTTCTTTTCACATTGCGTATAGATAAAACAACTTTGTCCACATAAAACACCTACATATAAAAAAAATAATTAAAAATTTTTATTGCATACAAGGCAAATATATATAAAAACAACACTTATGTTAAGAACACTGACCGTCAAAAAACAGTAGAGGTCTTGTGTACCACTTTTCCACGCTATCCTCCCAAGACATCTATGTCCTCACAAAGCACTCGATCATATACTCACACTAATTCATATCCTTAATCTTTGATAGATCGTCAAGAAGATGCAATAAATTGGTGTGAACTTTCCCATTGCTCTGAGCTTCAAACAAGCAAAGTAACAAAGTGTCTCTTGAACCAGTCGCCACCGTCAACATATTCCTTCATTTTCACAACGAGATTTGTTGGGGTTATCCTATATGGACTTGGCTTAAAAAAATTGAATTCTTGATCAAGTTCCGACTGCTTCCTTTTCTTCTTATTAATGATTGAAATCTTCCCACGGGGAATGCAAAAAACAGAGGACACATCATCTTCTTTGATGTGCAACTTTGACCCATCGTATAACTTCAGTTTGCTATCAAGGTGATTGAAATTTTTCACTAACCAGTTTCCCATCTTTACTGGTATTGAAGTTATTGATAAACCCAAAAGAGGACCAAATACAATATATGCAACATCTTTTCTCTGACATTCATTTAATGATGACAAAGCTCTTACAAAAACCCCAAGCGATGACCTATTGTGAAAGACAAACTTGGGGCCATCGCTGGGACTGGTAGCACAATCAGCACTTGCTGGTATAGGGCTCTCAAAACCATCATCATCTCCTGCTAAATAAAACAATTACATAATAAAGTTTAAAAAAGGATTAAAAAGGTTGATAAGACAAGAGTTATATATATAATTATCAAAAAATCAATATACATTAATCATAAAAAAGATAAAAAAAAAGTATAATATAGACTGCAAAGCAATAATAATAAAAATACCTTGTTCTGTAGCTTTCACCTTAGTACACCTTGTTGTTTTTGCTTTTCTTTTCGGTTCAATGACATCAATCTTCCTCTTCTCGTGATTACACATGTGCATATAAAAAATGTATTACAAAAAATAAGCGCAAAAGATATCAAAAAAGGCCATAAAGGAGAATACAAAATAAATATCAAAAAAGAAAACAAATGCATATGCTATACATTTCTTTGCACATTAGTAGAAATGTTTTTGCATATTACTATAAATTTCTTTGCACTGCTACAATATACACCCTAAAAGCTTGAACTCATTTCAATTCAATGGATTTTGCACATTAGTGCAGCTTAATTTGTACTTTCTACCGTGTACATATCATCATTCCTTATAAAAATCAATGGTGAGAAAAATCCAAAATATCATCAAAAAAAGAAAAAGAAAAACCCAAATGCCTAAATTTATTACCTTGCTTGTTTGTTTTTTGAACTTTGGTTACTATCGTTGAAGCCTCGGGAACCAATTCAGTATTCTTTCCTGCAAAAGGCACGTAAAAAGAACCCAATATTGACGTTTTATCCTTCACGCCAATATATATCTTCCTTATTTTTCATTTGCAATTCAACCTGTTGTCTTGAATCCTGAGGACTTGACTCCGGATGAGAAGAAACATCAGGAATAGGAGTCTCCTTCGCGGCAACATCTGTCTTCTTCTTTGTTTGTAATTGAACCTGTTGCATTGAATCTTGAGGACTCAAATCCTGAGGATCAGAAGGCATAGAAACTACAGTTCTGTCCTTCGTGGCAATATCTTCCTTCTTCTTTCCCTTCCCTATAAATGCACAAATTTTAATTCCATGAGGAGAATCACATGAGGAAACATGATCCAACACCCACGTGCCACATTAATTTGAGATATTGCATGTACACAGACCACAAAAAACTGTTATTTATCCCAAAATGCCTTTAAACTTGTTATAGTAATTGAACTATCACCCCAAGAAATAGAGCTTATGAGCGTTTAAGATGAAAGACACGTGGACCAGAAAATTAACTCAAAACGATCGCAGAATTTACAGTTAATGATAACATGTTGATGATTAAAGAAAGCATTTCAGTATATTTATGCATAAAACAACCAAATGAATTATTATGTACATTGTGATCCTTATATAAACGAGATGATCGCTTTCTGCTACATTACTTACAAATATTTGTATCTAACTATATCTAACTAACTAACAAAACCACAAAATGTAGGCTTCTCTTGAAAAGAAAAGTGTTAAAAAAAAAGAGAAAACATACCAGCATTCTTATTTGGCAAATCCTCAGAATCAGAAGGCATAGAAACTACACTTTTGTCCTTCACGGCAATATCTGCCTTATTCTTACCCTACCCTACAAATTCACAAATTTAAACTCCCTGAGGAAAAATAAACTTCACCATTATAATTGTATTTAAAGCAATGTGCATATCACACACAATCCAACACCCATATGCCACATTAATTCTAAATCAAAAAAAACATCAAATTCAAGAAAAAAAAATAAAAATAAGAAATACATACCAGAACTCTTGTTTGGCGAATCCTGAGGATCAGAAGCCATAAAAACTACAGCTTTGTCCTTCGTGGCAATACCTGTCTTATTTTTACCCTTCCTTACAAATGAACAAACTCGAATTCCATGACGAAAATCACACGAGAAAATTAAAATTTTCGCCATTATAATTGTATTTAATGCATTATGCAATTCACACAAACCCTACCCATGAAAAATTAAACTAAATGACAATAAATAAAAGAAGCGATTTGAGTAATCATTAAAATGCTAAAAATATTATTCATAAAACAAAATCCAGAATACTCAAAACGCAGGAAAAACAAATGCACATAATCAAAAAACCCATATGGAATATTAATTCCAAATACGAAAACATCAAATTCACAAAAAATAAAAATTCAATTACTACCATAACAGAAGAAACTAATTAAAGTTAGCAACTATTTTACAATATTCATCATCTAATTAGTTTTCGACCCAAATTTACATATAAAACTCGAAAAGTAAATTGAAAAAATAGAAAAGGAGCGTATGTAAAAAGTTAATTGAAAAACGTACCAGCATTCTTGTTGGGAAAAACTTTCTTTTTTGGTTGAGATTTCAGCGGAGTTTGTCCCATCGATTGTGTACACTAGGGTTTTGGAATTTTGAAAACACAGAAGAGATGGTAGATGGAGAGGGTTTCGGGGTTTCGGAGAATGGAGACGAAAATGGGGATAAACCGCGAGTGGGTGATTGCTTCTGTGAGACGAAAATGGAGATGAAAATGGAGCTTGCTTCTGGGCAAAAAAAATGGAGATAAAAGGCTTATGTTCAAAAATTACGAGTGGGTATTTGCTGAATTACAAAAATGCCACCGAAAAGTTTAGAAATTACTAAAATGCCACCGGAAAAGTTCAGAAAAATGATTAAAATTAGTGGTCAGGATTCATTCTCATTTCTCACCCACGGATCCATTCTCACATGATCCTACACACACACACACACACACACACACACACACACACACATATATAGGGGTGGGTTCAAATGGGAACCATGTATTATATGCGAACCTGCGAACTAGTGCTTTTATTATATCTCAGCAGTGCTTTTATTATACAATCCTAACGCTTTTAATAAAATAAGGAAATACACAAAAAATCTAATCCATCCATTTAATTAGATCTAAGACCCATAACTGACCCTAGGTTCACATATAAGGACATGGTTCTCATTTGAACCCAATCATATATATATATATATATATGGAGTGGATCCAATGGGTTAATGAGTCTGTAGGGTCAGATCACAACCATCCAATACATTAGATCCAATGTATATAAATTAGTTTTCGTGAAAATACATATCCGTCTTTCTAAATGTGCATCAATGTACTTTTAAATATGCACCAACTAACATTTAAATGAATATTAATATTACTAACTAATATAAATGACATCATATATATTTCCCTCTCTTCTCAATTAAAAATTTCCCTATATTAAAATCTCTCTATAAGTCTCAAAAAATATAAATATTGCAAAATAAATTACACCATATTATTCCTTACGATCTAAGGAACAATGCTCATACCATTTTCCCCAAAAAATTTGTACATTTAAAAATTCTAATTGAAATTATTGCGAAAAACTAAATAATAAAAAAAATTCACTACACATTTGGATACATGTTATTGCACATTTAGAAGTACATTGATGCATTATTAGAATGACAACGATATTTGCATTATATGTCATGTTTCTCCAAGTCAATTTTCAACAGTTTTATTGCACATTTAATAGTAGGTTAATGCATATTTACATGTCCGATGATGCACAGTTAGTAGTACAACTATACAATAATACATGATGTGTGTTTATTAGTCAACCATCCTCCATTCAATTTATATCCATCAGATCTAAATCTAGTGAGTGGTTGAGATTTAGCCCTACAGACTCATTTTAATAATTGGACCCATTGGATCCAATTCCTACATATATATATATATATATATATATATATATATATATATATATATATATATATATATATATATATATATATATATATATATATATATATAGGGTTGGGTTCAAATGAGAACCCGTCATTATATGTGAACATAGGGACTCATCTTGACCATTAGATTGAATAATTTTGATGGTTGAGATCATGACATGTCAGCATGGTAATAATGTAAAAAATGCATTAATTAATTAAAAATGGTATTTTGGACATATATCAACGTTTACAAAGAGCACTAAATTGTTCTTTGGAAAGCACAATAGATTAAGAAAAAAAACACTACGATTGTATACAAAAAGCATTGCAAATTTCGTCTATAAACTGCAAATTCAAAAATTTGAAATTAAACTCAAATCTTCAACAAACCATAACTTTTTCAAATTTTATTCGTTTTGAATGAAATACATATCAAATTAACCACATTCTCAAGATCTACAATTTAAGATACATATTGCATGTTTTAAAACGTAAAAAAAATATATATATATATAATTAAAATTAAAAAAACTGGACTGATTTTAGCACTACAGTACTGTGTAAAAAGCACAATGAACCTGGACATATAATTGCACTGTGCAATATTAGATCTAAGGCCAGGATTAGTCCCTAGGTTCGCATATAATGACGGGGTTCTCATTTGAACCAATCCTATATATATATATATATATATATATATATATATATATATATATATATTATATATATATATATATAGGATTGGGTTCAAATGAGAACCCCGTCATTATATGTAAACCTAGGGACTAATCTTGGCCTTAGATCTATTCATTTGTGTGGACCACATTTTTTTCTATTTTTTTAATTTCAGTAAATCCAATAATATGGTAGGCAAGGTTTTTTTATGTCTTTTTACCTAATGCTCTAAAATCAAATTTAAATACAGAAATAACAAATCGTCAAACAAAAAACACATTTCATTCTTCTTTGCAGATGCAAAGTCAACCCTCAGCTTCCCCCTCCCCGATTCCTGGTCGTCCCCCTCTCCCCCTCGCCGATCTAGATGAACCGGTGACACAGGTTGTGGCCGAGCGCCGCCTTGCCCTGAGCAGAATGCGAACACCATTTGAAGGTGGGCGGCTAGCGCAATCACCGGCGCCTCCCCCTCCCTGATTTCTCCTGCTCCCTTCTCACTCGCTGTGAGCCGGTGACCCAAGTGTGTCCGAGCGCCACCTTGTTCCGAGCGGAACGCGAACACCAGTTGAAGGTGGCGGCTAGTGCAATCACCTTACGCCTCCCCCTCCCCCTCTCCGATTTCCCTCGCTCCCTTCTCACTCGCCGTGAGCCGGTGACCCAGGTGTGGCTGAGCGCTGCCTTGCTACGAGCGGAACGCGAACACCAGTTGAAGGTGGGGGCTAGCCACAAATCACTGGCGGCCTCCCCCTTCCCATCCCCGCACTAGTGCAGAAAACAGCTTTTAAGAAACGCCTGTTTCTGCAGAATTAAGAACGCCCTGCTGAGGCGTTCTGTATGGAGCTGTTCTTGAAAGTCTGACATTTAAGAACGCCTCAGCAGGGCGTTCTTGAATGTTAGACTTTCAAGAACGTTTTTCAGAGACGTTCTTAAAAGAAATTCAGCCGTTCTAGAAAGTCAGTTTTTGCAGGTTTCGCCCGTTCTGGAAGTGTACTTCCAAAATGTCCTTTTTTAAGACGTTCTGGAAAAATATACTTTCCAGAACGTCCTTAAAGAAGGACATTCTAGAAAATGTACCTTCGAGAACGCCTAAGAAATGGACGTTCTCGAAAGTATATTTTCCAAAACGTTTGAAAAAAGGACGTTCTGGAAATGGTACTTTCGAGAACGCCTAAGAAATGGTCGTTCTGGAAAAATGTACTTTCGAGAACGCCTAAGAAATGGACGTTCTGGAAAGTACACTTTCGAGAACGTCTGAAAAAGGGGCGTTCTTGAAAGTATACTTTCGAGAACTCCTCTATAACAGGCGTTCTGGAAAGTATACTTTCCAGAACGGGTTTTTGAATAACCGTTCTAGAAAGTAATAAAAAAATTTTAAAAAAATGAAAGCAGGCCAACAAATACATCAAATTTCGTTCCAGATTTACTTTTCCAGGCCTGCTCAAACAATTTTATTACCTATTTAATTCACAAAACACATTTCATTTATATAATCTAAAGATCAAACAACACATGACATTAATCACAATAATACACAATTACCAAATATGAAGATGCTCTKAGAGAAAAATAAACTTAGAAAAACAATAATACTATTTGTTGACTGCTAAAAGTATAATACTACTGCACCATTAATGTACAACATCGTTCCATCTATCTTTAGCAAAGCACCATAAACACACAACACACATGCATGCACCATATATACTATATAGTGCTAAAACCATATTATTCCGCAGTGTGTGAGAGAGAGATAATATGTATAGACGAACCAGATATGGGATTCCCATCTTCAAGTTCTCCGGTAGAAGGTGACCCCTCGATACTTCGAGAGCGGGGCCCACGCCTGCTCTTCTTCACGTGAGGCTGCTGTTGTGTCACCGGATTACTCGCCGGCAACTGTGCCTTGTAAATTCCCAATTCTACCCCGCTGTCGTCTGGAACCTCCGGCGCGGACAGGTTCAACCAAAATTCAGCGGGCTGCCTGGTGAACAAGTTTAGAGCTGATTGCAAAATAGTACCTGAGTGACTAAGGCATATAGAAAATAAGGTACTTAATGCCAGATTTAATATGAAGAATTCATATTCATGATATAAAACTATCAAATTTCAACTTATAACTTCGAGTTTCAGAATCCATAATCCAGAAATAAATCAAAATTTTCATATAATTTCAACAATAATAGTTATGCTAATATTCTCGTTACGATTCCAAATCAACCTTATAAAATTATATTCTACTAACTCTATGCATCTTCGCATAAGAATAAATTGGGGTAAGTATTTCATTAATTTATGCAACATATATATTCAACTAAGCACTCAATATAAATCTATTTTTTAATTAGACAGGGGACACAGTGGTGAAACAAAATATGGAGAAAATAAACCGAATAAGAAAAAACATATACAGGAAAAAAAAAGTTATATCATAAAATATAAATTGGCAACCAAATAAGGCATTAATTATGAACAAGTTTTTTAAGTTTTAAAGTTATAACAAAAATTGCTCTGCAAGGAATTATATCGCACACACATTATTCGAGTCCGCCTCTTTCTAGCATAATTCAATAATACACATTCCTTTATAAAGAGTCTTCCAATGTTAATAATCCATAAATATAGCTACATATAAATTGCATATGTAACAACACAGTCAGAGAGGCATATCAATAGTCAGAGAGGCATATCTATACATAGGCATATAAATAAACAGAGCTATGGAGAGCAAAATTACCTGTGGAACACATCAATGGGCTGATTAAGCTCGCTGAATTTAATGTCGTCCAATGACGTTTGATCACTTGACAATTTCTAATACCTCCACTGGTTACTGATTTCTTCCGCCATTCCTCAAGATATCCTTACAAAAAATTGAAAGTTAAAACCATATTTAACAAAAGCATAGTTACAACCGAAAGAATGAGAGTATTGGTAAAATAGCTGTACAAGAAACACAAAATCAAGTTTATTAGGAAAAGCGGCCCTGAGGAACTACGAAACCCTGATAAAAGAGTGCAGAAAAAACAGCACAAACACTGTAAGCTTCTATGGTAAACCAAGGAAACTTCTTAGGAATATCATGTTTAATTAATCATCTAATAGCCTAATAATAACAAAAAAAAGAAAAAAAAGAAAGCAATCTTCGTTATCACTGCAAAATAAAACAGAGTACAAACTTTCAGGACTAAAGAGAAAATGAACATGACATTTTCCCATCAAGAGTAGCATCCATACTAGTGGTACACAAAGGGCGGAAAAATTCCCCATTTTAGAAACTGGCACATAGTACTAATTCAAAACACTAGTTTCACAAAGCAGCAAACCAACTTACCTTTCCCATGTAGCACGGTAGAAAGGAACAGCTGATATAACCCAGAACCAGAAAGCATTCCGCCCACACATTGCAGTGCTTCCAAAGGCAAACGACTCAAACTATAAAGAAATTCTAAATCAATCTTCACTAATCACTCTAAAATAAAATAAATAAATAAGTAAAATTCAACAACATACCGCACATGCAAGAGCATCACATCCTGCAATTTTTTTGGGACACAGTAATTTGTGAGATCATTGTCAGGACAGAGCTAAATAAATGAACAGAATGATGAACAAGAAAAAAAAAATTCATCAACAGCATGATCAAAAAGTTCACCTAATGGACTAGATGAACTTGTTCTTCTAGCTTGTTTTCCATCAACAGCATCAAATGTCTAGCATAATTTTCGAAAGGAAAATAGAGATGATAAGGATGGGCTGACAACTCACAATCAACTACTTCTGAAAGAAATTTCTAAATTTGGTTATGCAAAGAGATTTAGAACAGAATTTGACTTAAGATATTCAACCAAAAAACCCCATAATTTCTGACATCCTGTTATATATAACTAAGTTCTACCACAAAACAATAGCAAATAGATGTCAAAAACAGAACTAAAGGAACTTGAGCATACTTGATACAAGAAGAGCAACAATCCATGCGCAAAATGAACCCATCTTGGCGGAAGTGAGTCCAACTGAGGTGAATATATCTGCAGAAGGAGTTTAGACAGACAGATAAAGGGTTGAAATAAATCTCCAAAAATAGACAACAATGGAGAGAAGGTTTTCAAACTCAGCAAGAGCAGTAAAGGACTCTTACCCTTATAAACATTTAATTAAATATTTAAAGAATCCAAAGATCAATATATTGCAAATATAGTGATACGGAATAAGCTTAAAAAAAAGGTGAAACACAGCTTCCGACGCTTTTTAGAACTTCAAACTTTAATATAAGCATTGTATGGAAAGACCTCCCACTACAAAAGGAGTGTGTGTGTAGAGAGAGAGAGAGAGAGAGTTCACTCACATATCCAAGTAATGCAGACGTAACCAAAAACATGAACCCCATAAGTGTAATATGTACATGAAACACATGCAAAATAAGGCATGGCCATATGAGCAAATATGCTGAGGCGAAATATACCTATTACCAAAGAGGAGCAATTTGAAGAATACTTACCCCCGTTGGGTCTGTCTCCAGTCCATGCACAAAGGGAAACAAAAATAAATTATTGACCAATCAAGGAACATCAGAACTGTACAAAATATCATTTAGAAAAATTGTAAGCTTGTGGTTTTAGAATGGAGAGCATTCCAATCAATATCTTCAACAGTCCTGCTACCAGTTTCCTCAAAGGTTCTACTAAGCACTAAGGCACTAGCTCGTCTTGTGTACAACTTACCAGGTCCCACATCTTTCGCTCTAAAGTTATTTTTTCCTGCTCGGTTTCCATGTCCCTTGTCAAAACATTTTGATCGATCTTCACGCCGTTTCTTCTCCTCTGGAGAATCTGCGAGTGCAGTTGAAGCGGAATAATATTTTGTCAAACTTTTCTCCTTGTCACTATTGCTAGAAGTTTCACCATCATCAGCTGCCTTGAAGTCTTCACCAAGATGCTGCCTCTTAGCAGGTCTAGTAACATTCTTACTGAAACTTTTCTAAAACGCGAAAGGAAATCTGGAGCCTGAATTATCATTATTCTCTGTTTTTCCACCAGAAACCTGCAAACATATCAGAACCATGGTCAGCACTCAACTCATTTGAAGACCAAGAGAATTTAAACCAAATCAAGTCGAGCACAGTTTATGAAAAATAACAGCATTTTCTCCATTACACTTCAGGTGATTCCATAGATCATTGCGCCAAAAACCAAATAAGAAACTCATTTTTGCAGCCCATTTCACCCTCAATATATTGAAATTTTCAAATGCATCAATCAATACTAATAAGCTAAAGTAATTAAGAATGTCAATAACAAGTAGAATCAACTTAATAGTTAAGTGAATGTCAGTATAAAAGTTACCAATCGTAAATGTGAAAAACATTCTATGCAACCCAATAGGCGGGGATTTATCCAAAGATAAACACTACAAAAAATGCCATCAAAAAATTCCCGTACCTTTTTGTTGTTCCAATTACCATGTACTGCAGTTCCTGGAGCAATACTAGTAGATTTGTGAACCATTTTTTCCTCTGGAGCAGGCTCCCACCGACTTTTGGCACGACGACTAAGACTCCTACTCCTGGGCATTGCAAAAGTTAGTGATGGATACAGTTTATCGCTGCAGATAACATTCAGATGCATTTGTTCTTGACTCTCGTTTCCATGAAAAAATATATGCATGGGACAAAAGAAATATACTCCTTGTCGGCCGAATCGGTATTCGACATTGGGAAAAGAGGCTCAATGTCCCAGACCTTTGTGTAAAGTGTACCATTAGCAGTCGCTTTTGTTATTACCTAGATGATAAAATGAGTTAAACCATGTTAAGATCAAAGGACTGAGCAATTCTTTTCTCAACACGAAGACATAACATTACAGCCCAACAGAAGATAATTTAGTAAAACTGCTCCAAAAATGACAGTAATCTAAGACTAAACATACAAAAGTTATAGCCAATCAATTATGTAAATCCAGGATAGATAGATTGGTGTAGATACATTATAGAAGAATAATTCATAACCGCGCTTGAACTAGTAGCAAATTATAGTTATTTAGGTTCACAAAAGGTTTCCATTGATACTACTTCTACGAATATGCTTTTCAATAACATTGTAAGGCAGGCAATAACACCTCAAAGAAACGCCAGTGTAATATGTTCAACTTATGAGACAGCACCGTATCATGATTTTCAAACATGCCGTTTTCAGCTTCAATACTGTATTTAATATGAAACAGTTTAACCATTCAACCTCTAAGGTTTTGGTACCTAGATTATCCTCAATCATTCAACACCCCATCAAAGGAGCTTCAAACCATGCTAAATTTGGCAACTGCAACAGTAAAATCTCAGGCCAACTACACAAAGTCAACTTCAGATTTTCAGCATAACTGTGAACATCAATAATTACAACCTGCAAGCACTCATCACTCCAAACAAGTCAAGAATCCATATCAAGCCAACACAAACCAAAGCAATTACAATTATACAAAAATATGACCATCACCGAAAAAAAAAGCCACCAAATATACCAAAAATTAAATTAAGAAAAAAAAAAACCGGAAAAACTTACGGCATCCAAAGGGGGAATAAATGAACACAGTGTGTCCAGAAGGGCTGCAACACATACTTGGCAACATAAGAGTGATCCACTCTACTGTACTTGTACCTATGCAGAGCCTTAACTCCATGCGGCCCTAGTATCCCATTCTTTCTTTGACTTTTATCGATAATTCCGGTAATATGAATCGCAATCACACTCCAATTGAAAAAAATCCTTCAAAAAAAAACCCTGTAAGCTGAATGACCTGCACCGGGAAAACGAGATCAAATTTCCGCGCTAATCGAAAAATGGAATTCAAAAACCTAGAAACGATAGATTAAGCAACGGATCGAATAATGCATCTGGAAAAAAGCATATACAAGAGATAATAATGAAAAATTACAATATGAGTGTGTCAGTGTGTTTATTATGGAAAATTGCGCACATCATTAAAAAAAAAGGTGAAAGGACAGAAAATTTTGAATTCACCTTCGGCAAATTAATTTACAGAGATGGGGCACCAGATTCAGATCTCCGCTTAATTTAAAATACCCTTACCCATTTTGGACCCTCCAATTAATTAGAATCGAACCTGGTCTCTTCTGGTACTTGCGGATCTCATGAAGCGCAACTGTCCCTGGCCCGAAGCGATGGGGCTTCTTGACGCCACCAGTCTCCGGAGCGGATTTCCTCGCTGCCCTAGTCGCCAGCTGCTTCCTCGGTGAGTCGTCGGAGCAGATCTCCTCGCCGCCCTAGTCGCCATCTGCTTCCTCGGTGAGTCGTCGGAGCAGATATCCTCGCCGCCCTAGTCGCCAGCTGTTCCCTCGGTGCCTTGCCACTGTTAGATTTTCTCGCCGGCTGCTTTGTTCTTGTGTGGGAGTGTAAAGTTTTGGCAGAGGAGAGATGGATCGGGGAGGAAGGGGCTAGGGATAAGGGTTTTGTTTTATTTTTTAATTAGAAAAATTGGTTTTGTGGGTATATTTTAATTCCAAAATAATATGACATACGAGAACGCCTTTTTAAAGGCGTTCTTAATATTACTTTTCATAACGTCATTTTTAAAGACGTTTTCGATATTTAACATACGAGAACGTCGTTTTTAAAGACGTTCTTGATATTTAACATACGAGAACATCGTTTTTAACGATGTTCTGGATATCTAACATACGAGAACGTCTTTTTAACGACGTTCTTGATATCCAGTATACCAGAACGTCTTTGAAAAAGACGTTCTCGTATGTGACACTTTTATTACAAAAATGCCACCGCCTGACATTTAAGAACGCCGCCTCCTGAGGCGTTCTTAAATGCCTGTTCTTGAATCCTGTTTTTGTACTAGTGCCGATTCCACCCGCTCCCCTATCCCTTGCCGATCTGGATGAGTCGGCGAGCCAAGTGGCGGCCAAGCATCGCCTTGGCCGAGCAGAACACGAATACGATGGGGGAGTTTTGCTGCAGGTTTTGGCCGAGCGTCGCTTTTGCTGCATGCGGCGGCTGAATTCTATGTTGCAATGGGTAGGGTTGAGTGTTGGGCCAAATTTTTAAGAATTCATGGGCTGGAGAAATGTTAAGCATTGGGCTTACTATGAGTTGGGCCAAAAAGCAGTGTTAGTGTAGTTCAAAAGCACTGTAACAATATAAGAAAAAGCACTCCAAATATTGCAAAGTACAATTATGTTCAGATTCATTGTGCTTTTTATACAGTACTGTAGTGCTAAAATCAGTCATGTGCGATGCTTTTGCAATCTATTTTTTTTAATTTAATTATATATCTTTTTTAAGCTTTAAAACATGCAATATGTATCTTAAATTTTAGATCTTGAGAATAGGATTAATTTGATATATATTTCATTCAAAACGAATAAAAAATTGAAAAAGTTATGGTTTGTTTAAGATTTGAGTTTTATTTCAAATTTTTGAATTTGCAGTTTATAAACGAAATTCGCGATACTTTTTGTATACAATCGTAGTTTTTTTTTTCTTAATCGATTGTAAACGTTGATATATGTCCAAAATACCCTTTATAATTAATTAATGCATTTTTTTACATTATTATCATGCTGACATGTCATGATCTCAACCATCAAGATTATCCAATCTAAAGGTCAAGATGAGTCCCTAGGTTCACATATAATGACAGGTTCTCATTTGAACCCAACCATATATATATATATATATATATATATATATATATATATATATATTATATATATATAATATATATATATATATATATATATATATATATATATATAAGTTTATACAAAAGTAATTATAAAATTAATAATAATAAATTATTTATGTGTGGATTTCTAACGTTAAATACTTAAAGTCATAGTAATTAGTCACAAATTATTAATATACAAATGTTTACTTAGTTAAATTTTTTAAAATATAAAGTATTGAATTCTTTATATTATGTGATGGGCAGCACTCCTGTCAGGCCGGACTAATGGATCATCCGTTAGGCCAAAATTTCATACCAATACATCATAGTAATAAAGTCAATACATTATAGTGAAAAACCAATATACATCATAGTATAAAAATCAATACATCAAAGCACGGGTCAGAGATTTATGAAAATTCAATACTTTCGAGTGAAAAACGAATACATCATAATACAAAAACCAATAAATTATAATATCGGGTCAGATGGTCTAATGGGTGATGACCCGTTAATCTGGCCTAACGCAAATATTTGCCTTATGTGATTATATAATCTTTTTTTGTTCTGCCCACGTATAACTTTGATATAGTGTTTTAATCAAAAAATTGTATAAAGTTATTTAACTTTCACATATGTTCATAATATAGTTTTTAAATTTTTTTAGGAAAACGGAAAAAACAAAACAAAAAAGGTCATTGTCAAGTTTGTGACACATTTTGGGCCAAAGTTTGGGTCATTCGGGTTTTTGCCGAGTCATGTATACACAACTGAAAGATATGAATCTATTAGGTTATCCCCGAATCGCCGGGTCTAGTCAAAAAAATAAGATTATGTAAGAAAATAAAAGTTCGTGTTACCGATTATAACTAATTTTTTTTTTGTCTTCGTTACATCAATTTTATTGTTGTACTTATATTACCTAATTTTTTCTTTAACAAACTTATTAAATAACCTTTAAAATCAAATTATAAATTTTTTTATTTTTCTTATTCATTTTCTTCTTTTCCAATTTTATTTATATTATTTTATATTTATTATAATGTTTTTTTTTAGATTTAGTTTATAATTCTCTATAATTTAATTCTAATAATTTTGTAGCTATGATTTTAATTTCATAATATTAGAAAAGTTTGTTTTGTTTTCTATTTTTTCGTATTTATAAAATAGATATTGTAATTTAATTATAAGTTCCTATATTTTATTTATAAAAAGAGTAATTTTATATGATATCACTTGAAATATTTATTTATTGATTTTAATTTTCGGTTTTGCAAATTTATAAACTAACTATTTTGACTTATTTATATATTATATGTTTTTTAGACTTATATTTTTTTTAGATTTCGTATATATATGTGTGTGTGTGCGCGCGTGTGCGTTTGTGTGTGTGTGTATGTGTGTATATATATAATACTTCTGTAATTGATATTATTGTTTTTCAATTTTATTTTATATTTTTCTTGATTTTGGTTTTTCTTTTTAGATTTACTTAATAATTTTCTAGAACTTAATTTGAATTCTTATAGTTAATTTAATTTATTTTATGGATTTTCTCTTTAATTTATTCCATTATTGAATTATTGATCTTTTTCACATTCATTAAATAATTATATATAATTTATCAATAAGTCTTATATTTTTATCTTTATGATTTTATTAATATTTACAATTTTGTTTTACAGCATTTGAAAATATTTATGTTTTATTTTTACTTTTTTGGGTTTTGCAAATTTATTAACTAATTATTACATTTGTTTATATATTTTTATATTTATTTTAAATACTTTTTTTATATTTTATATTCTCATCAAATTTTTTATATTATTTTTATTTTTCTCAGATTTTATTTATAATATACGTAATTCTTCTATATATTTAATATTTACTTCGCATAATTCATAGTCCAAAATTTTCTTATATAAATAATAAATATGTATTACTACAAATAGTAAGTGAAATGGGAGGGAAAATCTTGAGAAATATTTTTAGAAACACTAGATTATATATATATATATATATATATATATATATATATATATATATATATAGATAGATAGATAGATAGATAGATAGATATAGATATTAGTTGTTAAATTTTTTAGATTTATATGAAAACACCGTTAAATTACATAATACAAATCAAAAATTTGGTATCAAAAAATTACTTAAACATATGTTATAATGAAAGTTAAGTTTTTTTACTAGCGAGAAAACATTGTGCCATCTCATTAATATAACATAGCCATGACGAGATAGGGTGGACAGAGAAAGAGTGACATCCGACGATTTTAAACAAAGAAAAAAATTAAGAAAAACTGAAAGGAAGAAAGTTATTAATAAAAAGAAAAAGTCACTACTGCAAAAAGGAGATTTAACGTCAGTTTTTTTAGACATTTAACATCGATTTTTGAACCAATGTCAAAACCACCAAAAGATTTGACTTTTCACATCGGTTTCAAGTTAACACCGATGTAGAATATATGACTTTTCACATCGCTTTTACAGAAAAAACCGACGTACCTTTTAATATCGGTAGCTTAGACATCGGTTGAAAAACCAATGTTAAATGAACGACATTGGTTTCTTTAGTACGGATGTGGTTACGTGGTTTTTTTTTTTTCCTTTTAGCAGCAACCCTATTTTTTTGTACCATCCAACCTAATAGCACTATATAATAAACAATACATAAACAATAATTTAGGCATAATTGTTTTAACATCACATTAAATCATTTACATACAATAATTAGATAATTACAAAAGTTTAACAACATAAAATATTCAATAGTTGTAACAAAGTGCACTCATACATATATTTCTAATCTAGAATATTAAAAAAAATCAAAACCTTACACCAGTTCAAGTTTTACTCGGTCACAAAATCCTAATTAATATTATTTTATCAGTAAATTCATAATTCCTGAAATGAAAAAAAACCGTATATGTCATTCTTTCCGCTCGGGAAGCAAACAAAGTAGAAACTCTGGTGGTCTGGGAAGCTCTGACTGCACTTCTTCAAACATTTTATCGACCCTAACCATGGGCGGAGCTCGTCTGAACTGCTTGTTTTCCATGCATAAAAAACAGTAAGGTTAGAGAGACAAGAGAACATTCTATTCCTTTTGTTTCGCCAACTTTGATCAAGTCTCGGATCAGACCACGTATATCATTGCGGGCAGAGAAGTTCACCATGACACAACATTCAAAGTTGCATGCGTTAGCGAATTTCTGCCAAAAATATATTTTTTTTATCAGAAACATGGACTTGGATCGACATTTATTTGATAATCAGTTTTTAATAAAACTATGGTCTTGAGTATACCTTATTATTAAAGTTCCATCTTCCATTGCGAGCAAATAAATCATCACTATTACCAACTTTGAGCTGCAATCAGATATAATCACGGTTAGCAGCTACTTTAACCAGTAATAACAAACCACATCACAAGAAACTGGATTCTATACAAAGAATAATTAAGATCCGATCGGGTATACTATCCATAATTATTTTTTTCGCACTGTGTTTTGTGGTTGAAAAAAATATTAAGGGGAAAAAAACTATTTTTTAGAATGTGATCGGATATGAGATGAAAATGTACTAAGAGAATAAAGCATATAAAAAAAAGGATCAACTAAATGAAAACCATACCTTCTTGTGTAGCAAAACTGGCAATTCATCGCGCAGCACACTTGACTGGAAATGCACACTGTGGTCTGACCCCTTTTGCAAGGAATCACGACCTTTTCGATCACCAGCCCATCGTCCAACGTGAATAATATCTGCAGCACCTCTGTCACTTCCAAATCAATGAGAAGGTTCTCAAAAACAGTCCAAATACACGGTACTGAAATAGACAAAAACAAAAGATGCGTTTACCTTCTTGGTACCATCCGACGCTGTATACATATCCTTAAAATGTAAGGCCTTAAATTCAGCAAGTTCAACTAACATTCTCTTGAAGTCCTTGTTCAAACCTGGCAGTAGCAAATAAAGGAAAATCTTTTTTGAGAGCAGTGAGAAACGGAGTAAGATATTGTATGCATATTGAGAATAAATAACCTTCCAGTTCTTCATCGTAGTGGGCCCAAACATTATTTCCATACAGGCGCCTGACCGGGCCTATAACCATGAGACCGAACCCATTTCTGCTGTGGCAGTTAACAATGTCAGAAGCATAATTAACAATGGCAAGCTTTTACATTATCTAAGATAATGTGTGTGTATGTGTATGTTAAACAACAAGACATAATTGAAGAAACTCATCAAGTCAATTACTAAGCTATTCACATCTAATTAGCCAATCATAACAAGTGAAAGTAAGAAAATATAAAAACTAACAACTAACAACAAGAAAAAGAAGGATATTGCAAAGGCAAAAATATAATAATAGGCTATAAACAAACACAAGCTTGAAGATTCACATTTCATTTTTTTCAAAATTAGAAGGAAATATTGAAAAAACACTCAATGAGTTCAGTAATAATAATTAAACAAAAAACAAAAAATAGGTATATGCATATCACAATCATGTATGCTTCTACTGGTCGAAGAGGGAATAACAATAATACCTGAAGCGCTGAGGGAGAGAAAGGATGGAAGAGTGGCGGTAGCGGCTGAGAATGAGAGAGAGCGACCGTCGGGAAAGGATGATGAGAGAGAGAGAGTTGGTGAGCAAAGATGACTTGATGGAAGGGAAATGGATTGATCGTATGGAGAAAGAGGAGGAGGAGTGCATGGTGTGAAAGGCAGAGCATACGGTGGTCATCTGCCGACTCATCCAAGGGCCCTGGCTGAGCTTCATCTCCATTGATGGCCAAGTACCAAAACCATAGCATTGGGTGGTTCTAAAGCTCGAATGAAACCCTCGACAGCCAGCCAAGAACACCACCTCCGATCTCACAAAAGCTCTTCGGATCGTTTTGGAAAAATGATTGGCGAATGAGCAGACAACCCCTGTGGTATTATTAAGAACAAATGTGTGGTGTGAAAATCTTTCATGTGAGGTGTAAATACGCAAGACTTGCTGCTTTTCTGCGTGCTGCCTTAATATGATGTCCAAAACACGTAACGCCTCCTGCGAATTATTAGACTCCTGGCCACGCAGAGCGTTCGCGATCGGCCTGCATGGGAATTTTAGCAGCAAAACTCAACTCGACCTTGAAGGTCTTAGAATGGTTGGGCATTTCATTCTTTTCCTGTCACCATCGTTCGGACTTCCATGCCCAAGGCTTGAATTTCCAGTATTCCTGAAGACAAAAAAAAAAATCACAAAATAGTAATAAGTTGTGTTTTTTTTTTTTTTTCTTTTTTTTTGTGTTTCATTTTTGGGACAAAAAACACAAAAATCTCAACAGATCAACATGCGCACCTACTGGACGTGATATCATCAAGAACGACAATAAACTCCATTTTCTTCTGAGGAAGTGCACCTACAGTGAACAAAATCTTTTCTCCATCGTAAGCAAAGTCTATGCCAGCTAACTCGATATCATACGTCTGTTGAACCCTATCGAGCACTTTCTTGCCGACGCCTTTACTGTCGATCGGCTGACCGTCTTTCTAGAAAAGGGAAACCTACAAGTTAAAGTTAAAAATTAACTTAGAAATTTTCTATTCTATTAAAACAAAAAAAAGCTCTACTTCGCAATGTCAAACATTAACTAGAACGACGGTAATTTACATGTGCTCAGTGTTTTCATTTACACTGTGGATTTGCAGGTCTTTCACCATATTTCAGCATGGGCTTAAGATGGGTTGCTCGAAAGAAGGCAGCTTCATTTGGTAAATATCAATTTACCCAATGAGATAAATAAATAATGGTAATTAAACGTAATCGCTATCATGTATCTCAGTTCAGAGATTTAGTTCTGTAAAAGTATCACTTTCTTGTGCAGGTACTCCACTAGGTTTGTAAGATGAAATCTTGGTGAAGCCTATTATGTAACAAGCATAGGAAGAAAGCTTATTACTATTTTAGACTTTGTTTAATAATGGATTAGTCCATGTACAAAGCCAGAATTTGCCAAATCGAGTTTTGGAGTGTTAGATAATGGTTCATGTATTATTGACTGGAGTTTGAGTTCGATTTATTTATTTTTTATCGAAGATAGTAATGGTTTGCGAGCTTTTTAACTTAATCAAACCTAATTTAGCTAATCGTTAAAACAAATATGAATGTGTCAAGAATGTGAAAAAAACCATAAACATCTCTATTAATTCAGCTCTGCAAAAAAAACAAAATAATAATAATAAAATAAAATAAAAATCACATAGCATATAGGATGACTTTGCCCACTCTTTTCTGGTATTTCACTCAAGAAATGACATAATTTCAGTAATTTGTTAAAGATAATAAATATACAGGCATTTACACGTGATCTATATTTTGGAACCAATAGTATATAAATGTGTATAGTAATACTAAAAAATTGTTTCAACCAAAAGTTGAAGGCCTAGTTGTTGTAGTATGAAGACCTCGGCCTATCGATCATATGCCCCCCTGATACTGTCTTACGAGAGTTCTTATGCATCAACTTATACAAACATTAAACAATTGTGCAATGGCTGACTTAGATGAAATGTTGTTACTCAACAAATTTGAAGTATGAAAAGATCTGATGACTAGAGGGCATGAAAATCTAGAAAGGAAAAAAAGGTGCTTCGCAGAGTGTGCATCGGATGCTTTTCCCCATGAATAATCGGATAATGAAGCTTTCAAATCAATTCTGGAGGCAACTTACATTGGTAACACTATCCACTTTCTTTTCTCAAATATATCCATCATTTTTATGAATAACTAGAAAATTCTAAGCATAATGCCTTATCTAGTAGAGCCGATTTATGGACCTCAAAAGCATAATGCTTTTTCTAGCAATCTAAAAGCTACAACAATTTGCACTGATTGGATACATTAGAAGTCCAATAATATCATTCGACAGTTGACTGTCTAATTTTATAGAAGGCACAGAACAATAAAGAATTCGATCAGAAGTTAATTATAAAAATCACCCCTGAGGTTTGGGATAGTTACAAAAGGACCCATAAAAGTTTCAAACTTACAATATACCCCTTGAAGTTGGATTGTGCCATATATTCAAGGGGATATATTAATGTTTTTCTTTCTTTGGTTTGAATATAAAGGAAGAAAATATAAACTAGAATCAAACATCTAAGGGTTATTTGATAATTTAAAACTTTTATCTATATTTTGTAAATATTCCAAACCTCAGGGATTTTTTGTAATTATCCTAGTTGATTTGGTTTTACTCAAACTAAATTAACACTAAAGTATATTTTCAAGAATAATTACCAAAACCACCTTTGATATGATATTTAGCCTAAAGATATTTTTGGTTATATATCTTTTAAAATATCACAGTCTCATCAGCCATAAACTGATCCCGACTAATTTACGATTAATCACAAAAACCAACCTGAAGTTTAGCAAAAGTACATAACGAAACACAATTTTCTTTTAAAGTTACAATAACTAAATTATCTACAAATTACATAATTATATTTTAAATATGAAACAAACACGTAAACTTTAGTGCTTTAGAAGGTGAGCATTTCTATAGTTGATAAAAATTATTTTTTAAGAAAAAGAGCGAGGAAATTAACAATAATCAACTATCATCATCACACTCTCATTCTATATTCACTCTGAAAATTCAATTTACTCTTTAAAAAAATCACACCCCGCTTTCCAAAAATAGAAAGGTACCTCAGCTTTCCCGCTTCCATTAGTGGCCAAAGTAGTAGCATCCTTCACTGCTGAAAGAGCAGCTACAGTGAGTCTTTGAACATCTTTATTGAAACATACGAGGGGGTAAATTTGAAAATTGCATTTTTGATTGAGTTCTTACAGTTTGGCAATATTCTTTACGGTCTCTTCTGAAGGATGTGGAGGGACATATGAAGCAAAGTGCTTAAATGCAAACAAACACTATTCTTTTCCAGAGCAACGAAAAAAAAAGTCATGGGCAACCATATGATTTCATGGCATGACTTTACGTAGGTAAAAGCCCATTTATCCAGTCTTAAAGAAACTAAGGCAGTAATAATACCTACGAGCTTCTACATGTACCTATAATTTCTTTTTGAGATATAACTACAAAAATAACCCCCGAGGTTTGGGACAGTATACCATGGACCCAGGTGCATTTTAGAAGGTGCACCTGTAATTTAATTTATTATCGTATATAACTGGTATATATCATCACATATAACAGATATATATCATCACATATAACTGGTACATATTATCACAAGTAATTGAAATTCTAAATCTAAAATTTAAAATTCTAAATTAAAAAAATAAACCTAAAACAATAAATTAAACCCTAAAAATGAAAAATTAATCCCTAAAATAAAAAATTAAACCCTGAAATTGAATATTAAACTCTAAATCCTAAATTTCTATCGCATATCATCACATATAACTCACACATATCATCACATATAACTGACACATATCATCACATATAACTGACACATATCATCACATATAACTGGCAGAATGATAGAAATAAAATGGAAAATTAAATTAAAAAAATAAAAAAACTAAACCTTAAAATGAAATATTAAACCCTAAAAATGAAAACTAAACCCTAAAATGTAAAACTAAACCCTAAAATGTAAAACTAAACCCTAAAATGGAAAAGTAAACCCTAAACTCTAAATCTTTGACACATATCATCACGTATAACTACCATATATCATCACGTATAACTGTCAGATATCATCACATATAACTATCAGATATCATCACGTAAAACAGGGTGCACCTAGCAAGGTGCACCAGGTCCACCTAATAAATTGCCCCGAGGTTTGAGGTACTTACAAAACCCAAAGAAGTTTCGAAATTACATAAAACCCCTAGAGGTTTGATTCCGGTTTACATTTTTGCCCTTCATAAGAAAAAAAATCAAAATCTCCATTAAAAAAAAAAACGTAATCTTAATATCTACAATTTAATATTGGGATGATCCTTTCATATAAACATGCCACAACAAAAACCAAAACGGAGATTTTGTTTGCTCCCTGAAAACTTGAAAAGCACATGCAACATATTATGATTTTGGAAATGATGTTACATTATTTTTTAAGGGAAATATGTATCTATCATTTAGTCCTTTTAATTAGTTTTGTCCCATATATGTCAAATTAATATTATTAATTAATAAATAATTATGGCAAATAGTCTGTATTACCTCTAAAGTATTCCTATCAAATCACTGTTATCGAACAAACGAACCGAACCACTATTGTTCTGAGCGTGATTAATTAATGAGTTTTTTATTTTCATTTCTGGTTATCTTATCTCTTCCCTTCTGACGCTATCAATTCAATGTAGAAATAATTTGCGTTCTCGAATTCCAAATCCCATTAATTAAAAAGGCATGTATGAAATTCCATGAAACAAACTCAATTGTACTCATTCACATAGTAAAAGGAAAGTATGAAATTCAATCGAATCCCGTTAAATTAGTATGAAATTCTAAAATTTGAACTGAGTATGAAATCTTTTAGAAATCGTGTGAATTGTAACGATAAGTATAAGTTCAATCGAATTCCGTAAAATTAGTATGAAATTCTAAAATTCGAATTGAGTATGAAGAAAATAATAGCGAGTGAACTATAATCAAGTAGTATGAAACGAATGAATGCCACTTTTATCACTAAATATTTCTTACAAATTCACATACTAATTTTTAAGTATGAAATTTTAAAATTGTGCGGGACGAAATTTTATGAAATTCTAAAAATTCATAGAAACATGTATGAAATTCTTAAAAATATGTATGAAATTCATGACCGTTAACTAAAAATAAGTATGGAATTATTATGATACCTATAAAAAAGAGATTCAATCCTATGAAGTTATATGAAAGAAACTCAATAATACCATTTACATATTAAAGACCAATCAAATTCAGTTAAATTAGTATGAAATTCTAAAAGGCGTTATGAAATTCTCAAATCCGTTAAATTAGTACGAAAATCAAATCCTGTTAAATTAGTAGAAATTATCATACCCATTGACGACCAATCAAATCCCGTTAAGTTAGAATGAAATTCTAAAGTCTTTTTCAAATTAATATAAAATTCTCCAATCCAGTTAAATTATTACGAAATTTTATTAGTATGAAATTCTAAAGAAGAGTGAGATCTCGTTAAATTATTACGAAATTGTATTAGTGTGAAATTCTAAAGAAGAGTGAGGACCAATCAAATTCATTAAATTAGTATGAAATACTAAAAGGCGTAAAGGAACATATGAAATTCACAGCCAATAGGCACCAATCAAATGCATTAGTGAGATTTGGGGATAGAATCAGAGTAATTTTATTTGTATGTTTTTCGCTTGAAATTAGAGGGTAGAAGAAGATAAATTCATTAAATTAGTATGAAATACTAAAAGGCGTAAAGGAACATATGAAATTCACAGCCAATAGGCACCAATCAAATGCATTAGTGAGATTTGGGGATAGAATCAGAGTAATTTTATTTGTATGTTTTTCGCTTGAAATTAGAGGGTAGAAGAAGATGTGTACTGATTTAGGTTCTAGGATATATTTGTAACGTGTCTATAGAAAATAAATATAAAAGATATATGAAATATCTTTTGGACTCAATGGAATACCTTCATTTGTAAAGCCCTTGTTTTTTATTGAAGAAACGAAAACACGCACATACCATTTTTGAACAATTAATGCTAGAAGTTACCTCTAATATCTCCTCAGAAGGATAATCTTCACGAGGAAACAGAAATTGAGGATCGTTGCTAGATAGATAAGTACAATAAATCTTGGTAAAAATATGTGAGAAAGCAAAAGGAGCAACTTTACTTTACAATTCAATTAGAGCCCAAGCTATCAACTTCTTGCTGGTGCGAAATAAGGTAGGAGATTTTGCTAATGAGAAGATCCGGAAAGGGGGCGAAATTTCAGAATAGAGCGGCGAGAGGATGAGGTGCGAGTGCGAGGAAATCGGAGAGGTCTGGCCTGAACTAGTGGAGGTGGGGACTGATGTTAATAGCGGCAATGGAGCGAGATGGTGGTGATGGCAGAGCACGCTGCTGAGTGAGAATTAGCTAGGGTAATGTTGGAGGAGGGGGTGGCAGACGGAATTTGGCAGTGGTGACCTAAGATGGAATGGAGGTAATGAGATGGGAGGAGGTTAGGTAGGTAGGCAGCGGGTTTTGATGTTGAATATTGGGGAGGAGTTTGATTTTTGGGTGGGGTTATAATTATTTGTTTTTATTTTATAATTTAGCATTTTAAAAGAGAAAGTTTCACGTCGATTTTTCGAAATAACTGATGTCGAATATTCAAAATCACGTTGATTTTATAAAACCGATGTATAGTTTTATATTTAACATCGGTTTCTTAAAACCGATGTAAAATGATGATGTGAAATCTCCTTTTTGTAGTGGTGAGTTAGACAAATAAAATGATGCACACAAGCATACATGTGAAAATATGAGATTTTAGTGTACATTACATACACACACATACACTATAGTTTAACAACCGTGTATTACACGGTATTATCAAAAGAAAATATAGAAAGAATTTGCGACAATTATAGAGTTTTAAATCTACAATAAAAATTCAAAGGATGTATTCTCAACACGTGTCTTGTTAATGTGTAACTTATTAATTATTTATTATTTTTATTAAGTAATTTTATATTTTAATTTTTAGATTAAATTTGTTAATAATTTTATTTACATATTATAGAAATATTCAAAATATGTCACATTCTCATCCCGTGTCAAATCTCTGTTAATTATGTATTACTAAATAATTTTATATTTTACTATTTAGATTAAGTTCGTTAATATTTATTACTCATATACTTAGAAAAATTCAAAAGATACCATACTCTCAAACCGTGTCGCATTGTACTGGTGCCAATCAATATTTATTATTATATAATTTTATATTTTTATATTTAGATTGAATTCGTTACTAATACTTATATTATTGAAGATAACTCGTAACTGGCCTATATAGAATATTTGAAATTTAAAAATAAAATTATTTTATCTTCAATTATAAATACAACTTATCATAATTTAGTTTTTTTAATTAAAAATACTTAATATGTAATTCTTTTAATTAATATAACTAATTTAGATTTTTTTTACTAATTATTTATCACTTATTTATACTTTTATAGTAGAGAATAAAAGGAAAATATTGAGGTGGGTAAAATATAATAAAGAAAAATTATTAAATTAGGTAAAATATAATAATAGAAAAGGATTAAATTAGGTAAAATATAATGAAAAATAAAAAAAAATTAGGTAGACATTTGGCTCGGATGACAAATAAGCAAGTGAAGCATACGAAGCAAACATATGGTTAGGAGAATTTTGCATTAATATAAATGCATGATAAAATAAAATGAAAATATCAAATTAGTCAACATATAATAAAAGAAAATGATAAAATTAGGAAAGATATAATAAAAGAAAAATATTAAATTAGGTAGATATTAGGCTGGGATGACACATAAGCAACCGAAGCACCAAAATTTTATATTTGTTAAATGAAGCATGCGAAGCAGGCATGTGGGTTATGAGGAATTTGCATTAATATATAGGGGTGATACACACATACACACAAACACACGCATTCAATATGGAAAATATAAACAAGGAATTGAAATAAGAACTAGTGCAAATACTCGTGTATTACACAACTTACATGAAAAAAAGGTTATAAAGAGTAAATTAAAATTCACATTGAATTAATAATATAAACATTTATTTTAAATTATGAAATTATTCTTGGTAAACTATGTTAGGTGTTGATAGGAATTTAATTTCCTACTTATCTTTATTATTTCATTTTATTTGCCTTTCTGGATGCTTAGTGTGTTAGGGAGTTAAGTAGATTATCTTAATGAAATAACGTAATTAGAGTCTCACATAAGAAAGCCTATTTTCATATTTATATACTTTTTTAATATCCCAAGTTGTTTATCAGGACTTTGTTTTGAAAAACTAGGACTCTGCCAAGGGATGAGGATGAACATTTGTGTGTTTATACGCAAGAGGTTGGAGACTGGAAATTTAACTCAACGCAGAATGTGAGAAAAATAGAAAGAGAACAAGAAGTAAGAATTTGTCGTTCCCTGGACGTGTTTTTTTTCAAGATTTTGTTCTATCAAACTTGAAATTTTTATGGACGACTCAAACGCTGATTGGAACAATTTGCTCAATCAGGAGTTTTTCATATATTACTAGATGTTATTTATTTGACATTCTTTGTAAAACGGATTTATCATTCTTTCTAATAATTTCTTTTCTGACCTGGAGTCACGACCTATGAGTTTTTAACACATAAGCAAAAATTATTTACAAGTGCTATTACTTTTATTCTTAAATAACTAAATATTAGTACTAATGTTAACTAACATGTAGATTAAAATTATCTTTATGCTAGTATCTAAGACCTTCAATACTTTCAATTGGTATCAAGAGCCGTCTTGACTGTACTAAGTATTGATCATCTATTTTTCTTTTGAAGGGAAACTGTGGATACTGTAATGAATGCTGCAACCTGGCTACCAGTGATGGACAAGACCAACTATGCGATCTAGAAAGTGAGAATGCGTGCATATATTTAAAACTACGCATGAAAGATCATGGCATGTGATCTTTGTTGGTAGGGAGGCTCACAGGCTAGAAGATTCGGACGGTGACATCATTCTAAAAAATGAGATCGATTGGACGGCTGATGAATTTGATATTTCCAACGCAAACACCAAGGCTCTAAATGCCCATTATAGCTTTATGGATGTCTCTCTATTTAGAATCTCAAACCTCTAGATTGCAAAAGAAGCTCGGACGCATTACAACATTTTTGTGAAGGTTTCAAAGGGGTTTAACGAACAAAAGTGAGAATGTTTACAACTCAATTTGAATTTCTAAGAATAGCGGAAAATAAGACCATTGACGAATACAGTGCCAAACACTTTGACATTCAAAATGAATGCCAATTGTGAAGTTCATCCATCCCTAATGAAAGGCTTGTATACAAATTCTTGCATTCCGTAACTGAAAAATTCAACATGAAGATAACAGCCATTGAAGAATCCGAAGACACTTCTACCATAATATTTGATGAGCTTGTTAGATCTCTTAAAACATATGATATGGAACCAAAGACCAAACACCCAAAAGGTAGAAGTATTGCTCTAATATCTAATACCACTGATGAAGATGAAGAGTTTGATCTTGCAAACCTTACACATGAAGTTGAGACTTTGAATCGAATGATGATGGAATTGCGCTCATCGCAAGAGAGTTTATTAATTTTCTAAAGAAAAGGAATAATTCAAGGAAGCCATTTAACGGATACAGTAAACCCTCCTTAAAACCTTCCACTCCAAAAATGATTGGTCAATCGACTCAAGAAAATAAGTTTCAAAGGAGGGATTTGACTCCCACGAGTGTAAAACATGAAGACCAAAATTAGAACAACACTAAGAATCTGGATAATGTCTAGTGTCATGAATGTAGAGGATTTAGCCATTATAGATATGAGTGTACCAACATCAAGAGCAAGACAAATCTAACTGCCATGAGTGACGGAGAAGACGACGATGAGCCCAAAGGAACTGAAGAAGTTGCTTCTATGGTTGCCTATTTTATTTGGGATGACATTGAAAATGTTACTGACATCTGGTGTCTTAACAATTCCATCATTGAAGACACTGATGACACTAGAAACTTCGGTGCTACCTATGAAGAACTTTATGAGAAATGATCAAAACCTGTTAAAATTGTAAAGATTCTTACAAAGGGGAATGAAAGATTGGTTTGCATGGATAAAGAACAACAAACAGTTATCTTACGTTTAGAAGCACTTCTGGCTAAACGTGAAGAAGAGCTAGATAGAGCAAGGTCAAAATTCTTGACTACACTTCTAACTCTAAAGAAACTTATTCAGGTACAAAGAGACTTTAGGAGATCCTTTCAAAAGGCTCCTGTCTTGGTCAAAGAAGACGACAAGTATTCACAAGGATATGTATCATTCAAGAGATCCAAACATCAAAGATGTATTTATGTGTGTCATCATTGCTCAGAACCTAGACACATCAGACCCTTCTGCAAAAAAACTTAAGTAAAAAAAGGACCATTGCTTTTTCACCCAAAAATATGACAATGCCTGAACCTTGCGCTTTTCCCAACCCGCACACACAAACATGTCAGAAAAGGACCACCAGGGGTTTTCCGGTGGAAACCTCTCTGATGCTTAAGTCAGAAAGCGTATAGAGTATTTCTGGTGAACAAAGCAAGGAATGCACAAAGAATGGCATACCTTTCTCAGCCTTGTAGCTAAGGTATTTATAGTTTTCCTCAGTGGGGACCCCTTTCGGGATCTCGGAAACAAAGGTCGCGAATCAGGGGCCGTTAAGCAACAAACTCTGACAGGTGGTCCCCCTTGTCCCCTCGGTGGAGGTCAGGATGCCAGGTCTTCCCTGATCCTGCTCTCCCTTTCTAATCCAGGCCAGGACATCAAGCCTGCCTTGATCAATTCTCTAAGGGTTACTTTATAGGAAACCCCTACCGGCTTAGGATAATTCCCGAGCCGTGGTAATCCTATCTTCAACATCTGCTATGCCTCTAAGGAATACAGGTCATATCTTGCCTAGGACTGAGCCGGCCTGATTTTCTTTCTTTTCCCCAGGTTGTCTTATATCAGATCTACCCTAATCCGGGTCTGACCTATTAATGCCCCATCAACTCCTACCCGAAATAGTTGGAGTAGAGCTGTAAAACTCTAAATCATTTTGAAATAAATGTGGTCCCACATTTTTCTTGTTTCTCGTACTTGCACGAATCCCTATAAATCCACCTGTGACTAGGCCTAATCATTGGCATTAGTGGTGTCGGACCACATTCCCAAACGATTACCATACCCACACGTCTTTCCAAGTACTGACAAGTCAGCGGCCTGTGACCTACCCTAGGACGGTTGGCGTTCCATCTCACCACCTAGGGTACTGTTCACCTTCCAACATTAAATGCAGGGATCCCATAAAATCCCGCTTTTCCCCAATTTTTGTTTTTTGAGTTTATCCCCTTGCCTTTTATTCCCGCTGGACTCTCCCTCTCTCTTACTTTCATATTTTCGCTTTTGCAAGAATTCTCGAGTTTTCTTCTTTTCTCTCTAATACTCCGGTGAGCTTTCTGATTCAGTTTTTCCCAGTTCAGTTTCTTCGGCCACCCTCGTAGACCAGGTACCTTCCTTAGCCTTTACTCTTTTAATTTCTGATAATGTCATCATCCATTCCTCTTCTCGACGTTCCTCTGATTACTTCTCCCTCTCCGGCAGTGAGAGACGACTCTTCCTCGCCGTCCGCCGCTCCAGAGGCGGTGGTAATTTCTTCGTCCTCGTCGTCCATCGCTTCAGAGGCGGCGGTGGTTTCTTCATCTTCGCCGTCTTCCGCTCCAGAGGCGGTGGCAGTTTCTTCATCATCGCCATCTGCCGCTCCAGAGGCGGCAGCGGTTTCCTTCATCCTCGCCATCTGCTGCTCCAGAGGCGGCGGCAGTTTCTTCATCTTTGCCATCTGCTGCTCCAAAGGCAGCGGCGACCACTTCATCATCATCCGAACTAGAATACCCTCCTCCTATTCCAAATCATCCAAAGGTCACCTCCATCCTTAGTGAAAGATCTATTGAGGAATTCTGCCATAAGTATAAGTTCCCTGAATAGTTCGATCCTCTCAGCACTCCGGCGGGCATCCTGGCATGTCAAGCGCCGACTAGCTAGTTGACTTTCTATGTCGACCAGTTTCAAGCGGGCTTGCGTCTCCCGGTAAACCCTCTGATGTTAGAAATTGCCACTATGTACAAAATCCCCATCTTTTAATTACCCCCAATTCATTCAGAATCATGGTATGTTATAATCTGGCCATGCGTTATGCTGGTCTGGATCCTACAGCTCATACCTTCTTTCAGCTTTTTCAAGCGAAGAGCTCTCATCCGCGCTACTTCTATCTCTCCGCCAGGCCTGGCGTTCATTTCCTATATAAACTCCCTTCTTCCAATAAGGCCTGGAGGAAGAAATTTTTCTTTGTTTATTGTAATGGGGACTGGGGTTTCGACCCTAAGCCCATCGAGAAGCTACCCTCCTACCAAAACTTATCCCCCGAAGACAGGTCTCCTCGTTTGCAAAAAACCATTTCCATCCTTAATGGGAATCCCCTCTATGTCACTTAACTCCTCCTTCCCTTTGTCTTGGACTTTTCAATGAACGACTAGAAATGATTCCTCTAACGCGAGAAATTGGTATATTTTCTTTCATCCTGGTCTGTCTCTCTGCATTTTATTTTTCACAGGTCTTAACTTTTCCTCCTTTCCTCTTATCAGAAAGGATGATGCACCAGATGATTGTTGCCGCCATAGAGGAGGCCCCAGAAAAAACCGCCCAAGAAGTGGGTCCTTCGCCATCCGTCCCGATCCAAAGTTCTACTCCTTCCCAAGCACGGGGCCTCAACTCTTCTCAAGCTCCAGGCTCCAGCTCTTCGCAACTTCCACCTCGCGCCACAGCTTTTAGGAGCCCTTCCTCTGGATCCGAAGAGGATGTCCTTCCTCTGGATCCAAAGAGGATGTCCTTCCTCTGGCCAAGAGGCCACGTGTAGCTCAGGGCAGTCGAGCTCTAACGACCTCTTCTCCAATCACTCGCAGTGCTCCTCCTCCCATTAACTCAGTCATCAACTGCTCAGGAGAAGTGGCCGACTAATACATGTGCCGGCAAATGCTACCAGCGGATCAGCCAGACCTGGAGAAGATGTCTGATCGCGAGCTCCTGGAGTCTTGGTGTCAAGACGAAGTGCGAGTAAGTTTTCCTCCCTTTACTTTCATCTTACATTACTTGTCTAAGTATTAACCCTTTTTCTCGTAATCAGGCTCTCTCCAAGAAGGCTCTCTTGGCTACTCGAGCTACCAGATCTATGGTCCAGTTTGATGTGATCAAGGAGAATAAGGAGCTGATCGTGAAAGAGGATCGCTTCAAGTCTCTATCCAAAGAGCGAGGGGTTTATCTGAAGAAATAAGGGGAAGAGCTGCAGGGGGTGAAGTATAAGCTCAAGAAGACGAAAGTGGAGCTCGCCGAGGTGAGGAAGGCTCAATCGAAGATGATGGAGACTGCGCGCTCCGAGGCTAGGGATGAGGCCCAGGTAGAAGCTAGGAGCCTTGCTGACGAGGTTCTTGTGAAAGGCAGAGAAGGTTTTGAGACCGAGTACTTAAACTCCGAGAAGGGCTTAAGGTTGGTCCAACTTGCTCGGGAGGAGACTCGCACAGCCTTCCTGGGGTCCAAAGAGCTCTACTCGCTGCTCGTCCCAGAGGTTATACGCTTCTATCACTTTGTTGTAGACGAGCAAGCGAAGTGGGCCTCAAGCAACCCAGGGGTTCCTTTTAATCGAGCTCTTCCCTTGAAATCTTCTCCGGAGCCCACCTCGTTTGACTATGCTCCAAATCAAGATCATCTGCGCACTGTCGAAGCAGCTGAGTTCGCTGAGCATGTCTTTTCCAAACTCCGTTCCCCTACACCTGAGCAGCCTCAGCCAGACCGGGCTCTTGCTTTAGCTGCTCCTGACTCTTCTCCCTCCCCAACCTTCGCAGGTCTGGTTGAGCTGCCTGGCGGGGCTTCTCCGGGTGCCTTAGCCAAAGATGCGGTGGATCAGCTGGCGACCGAGCTGGACGCTGAGCCTTAGGTTTTTAGGGCCTCTTATGCTCATTTTTTATCAGACCTGATGTTTTGCCTGTGTGGCTGGTCTGTTTTTTGTCTTTTTCCTGAATTTGTACTGTATGACTTTTTAATTGATAATAACGCACTTTTTTTGTCTTGTAATGCTCTTAGAATTATAAGGTTTCCTGGTTTTCCGGAAATCCTAGTACTTTTTATTCCTTGGCACGTGCCTCTGTTTTCTTTATATACGTGCATGTATGATTCATTTTCTTTCAATTATATAAAATGGCTTCTTCTTCTTCCCTTCTTGAAGAACTCGATTCTATGAAACGAAAGAACATATCTCTGTTCATCGAAAATTTCAAGCTTTCTAATAAGCTGACTATGCTCCGAGAGAAGATCAACTATCTGTACCGCCTCCTGGAGAGGAAAAGGCAGAATAAACGCCACTATAAGTGAGAGTGGGCTGAGCTGTGGCAACTGAATCCTCAGTTGCAGGATGAGAAGGCCGACTTGACGGAGTCGGTGAACTGGTTGACTATTGTCGCCGGCGAAGCTCATGCCATATCTGAGCGAGCTGACAAGTATCGCCAGCGGTACCACGAAACTGAGCGTGAGCTATGGCGTGTCCGCCATGTTTTTGCTGCTGATCGGAGGGCCTCTTCTTCGCATGGCTAAACATCTCTGAGATTTTGTTGAATTTTTTGTTATTCTGTTTTATTTCCTGCATTGTTAATCCGTTTCGCCAGCCTGTGTAGAAGGCGTAAGCAATTTCTTGTATTGTCAGAATGCTATGAAAAATGCAAGAGTATTTTTTCCAAAGATTTTCGATTGATTCTTATTTTTGTTTCATCAAATCAAGCGAAGTAGGGCTTTTCACATCTTTAGCCAATCCAGGCTTTTGATCTTACCGTCAAGTCTGGAGAATTGAGGTATTTTCCCTTGGCCAGATCTGTATCGACCCAAGTTGAGCATCTTATACACAACTGCTTAAGCCACTTCTGTCTTAGGCTAATAGCTAGGTCAGGCATTGCACGAGTATCTCGTCTTAGCCAATCCTAGCTTAAACTGACCATCAGGTAAGGAACATGGGGCATCCGCCCTTAACCAATTCTGGCGTAAACTGACAATCAGGTCAGGAAAATGGGACATCCGCCCTTAGCCAATACTGCCGTAAACTGACATTCAGGTCAGGAAAATGGGGCATCTGCCCTTAGCCAATCCTGGCGTAAACTGACAATCAGGTCAGGAAAATGGGGCATCCTCCCTTAGCCAATCCTGGCTTAAACTAATAATCAAGTCAGGAAAATGGGTCATCCGCCCTTAGCCAGTCCTGGCGTAAACCGACAATCAGGTCAGGAAGATGGGGCATCCGCCCTTAGCCAATCCTGGCTTACACTAACAATCAGGTCAGGAAAATGGGGCATCCGCCCTTATCCAATCCTTGCGTAAACTGACAATCAAGTCAGGAAAATAGGGCATCCTCCCTTAGCCAATCCTGGCTTAAAGAAACTCACATTTTGGCAGACAAAAATAAACCTGCATTATTATTATAAATAAACTTTGCAAAAATACATTACACATAAAATTTTTGTAAATTAGAAATTTTCCATGCTCGGGGTATCTCAACCCCATCCATTTCTTCCAATTTGTAAGCACCACCAGCCAAGATTTATATGACCCGGAATGGCCCTTGCCATGTAGCATCCCGCTTACCTTTAACTTTTCCCAAATCTGCTTTTCTCAAGACCAGATCTCCTACCTGGAAATGCCTCTTGACCACAAATTTATCGTAACCTGCTTTGATTCTTCCCTTAATATGTTCCATCCTTACAGCAGCTCTTTCCCTTTCTTCCTCAACCAAATCCAGGGCATCCTGAATCAATAGCTCATTTTGCTCCTCCACGAAGTTTTGGACTCTTTGGGTTTCCATATTGATCTCGGCGGGGACCATAATGTCCATCCCATAGACCAGACTAAATGGTGTTTCCCCCGTTCTCTCCTTAGGATTAGTCATGTATGCCCACAGTGTTGAACTGAGCTCGTCGACCCATCTGCCTCCTGCCTTCTCCAGACGTGTTTTAATTCCTTGTACGAGAATACAGTTGGTCACTTCAACTTGTCCATTGGCTTCCGGATGGTAGACAGACTTGAAGTGCTGATCAATTTTCATTTTAACACACCAGGCCTCGATTCTGGCGCCCATAAACTGGGTACCATTATCTGAAACCAAGATCCCGGGAATGACAAACCAACAGACTACATTCTTCCACAAAAATCTCATCACCACATCCTCTGTAATTTTTGCTAAGGCTTCAACTTCTAACCACTTGCTGAATTAATCGATGGCTACTATCAAGAACTTTTTTTGGGCAGGAGCTGTGGGGAAAGGACCAACCAGGTCGATTCCCCATTTGGCAAATGGACAAGGAGAGCTCATAGTGATGAGCTCTTCGGCAGGCTTTTGTATTAAAGGCAAGTTTCTCTGACATTTGTCACAAGCCGTAACAAAACTCTCCGCTTCCCTTCTCAGTTGTGGCCAAAAGTAACATGCTCGCAAGACCTTGCTCGACAGGGCTCTGGTACCCATGTGATTGCCACAGCATCCCTCGTGGACTTCTCTAAGAACATGAGTACCTTCTTCTGGGCTTAGACATCGTAAATGGGGCTGCCCGAACCCTCTTCGAAACAGTTCTCCCTTAATCAAGCAAAATCGTGCAGACCTAGTTTTGACCTTCATTGTCTCTTTCTTGTCTTCGGGTAGTTCTCCCTTCTCCAAGTATGTTTTGATAGGGGAGCGCCAGTCATTTCTCTCAATCACCGAGCACACCTGCTCTGTTCCGAATTCCTTATCCGCCATTAAGAAAGTGATCACCCTCTCCTGCCAATCCACAACTGAGCTGGCTACTTTAGCCAAAATGTCTGCTCTCCCATTCTCTTCTCTGGGAATTTGGAGGACCGTCAAGGCCTGCATATCCGTGGATAGCTCTTGGAATCGGGCTTGTTATGTCTGCATATGTTCATCTCTCGTTTCGAAATTGACGCTTATCTGCTTACAGACTAATTGTGAATCCACTTTTGCAAACACATGCTCGGCTCCCAAGTCTTTTGCCATTTGAATTCCTCTCAGGAGGGCTTCATACTCAGCCGCATTATTGGACAAGGCATAATTTATTCACACCGCATACTCCGTAGTTATACCTGTTGGGTCAATCAATACTATTCCTGCACCGCAGCCCTGGTTACTTACCGAACCATCCTTAAAAACCATCCACTCTTTTTTGTCCACGGGAGAGCTGGTCATTTTCTGCATGAAGTCAGCCAGTGCCTGAGCTTTAATAGTTATCCTGGCCTCAAAGGCTATGTCAAACTCACTGAGCTTGATTATCCATTTGACCAGCCGCCCTGATGCCTCTGGTTTATCCATGATGGCTTTCAACGGTAGGTGGGTTCGTACGACAATGTTATGCAAAAGAAAATAAGGTCACAATTTTAGTGTTTTACTAACCAAGGCTAACATTCCTCTCTCTACTTCCACGTACCGATTCTCTGCATCGTGCAATACCTTGCTCCAATAGTAGATCGGCCTCTGTATCTTGCCTTCCTCCCTAAGAAGAACGGAACTATCAGCTTGTTGCTCGACAGATAAATATAGAATTAAGGGCTCTCCCCGAATTGGCTTTGTAAGTAAAGACATGTTGGCCAGGTGCTCTTTTAGCATTTTAAATGCGTCTTCGCACTCGCTGTTCTACTGAAACCTAACTTTCTTTCGTAGGGCTTGAAAGAATGGTAAGCTCTTCTCCGCTGATCGTGAGACAAATCTACTCAGAGTTATCCAGACATTGCATCTCTTTGACGTTCCTGGGTGCCTGCATTTCCATGATAGCTCTTACCTTWTCATGGTTAGCTTCGATACCCCTCTCTGTAACCATGTAGCCCAGGAATTTGCCAGCTCTTACCCCGAATGCACATTTCTTGGGGTTAAGCTTCATCCTGTATTTCCTTAGGGTATCGAAGGTTTCTCTAAAATCATCCACATGCGAGGTCGCCTTCACGCTCTTGACTAACATGTCATCCACGTATGCCTCCATGTTTCTTCCCAATTGCGTTTTGAACATCTTATCAACCAGCCTCTGATACGTGGCCCTCGCATTCTTGAGCCCAAAGGGCATGACCACGTAACAGAATGWTCTTTTCGGGGTTATAAAGCTAACCCGTTTCCAGTCCTCCTCTGCGAGCCTGATCTGRTGATAGCCTTGCGAGGCGTCCATCATGCTTAATAGTTCGCAGCTAGAAGTGGAATCAACCAATTGGTCTATCCTAGGAAGGGGGTGGTGATCCTTGGGAMAAGCACGATTAAGATCGTAAAAATCTATACATATGCGCCAGTCATCTTGAGTTTTAGGGACCAGTACTGCATTGGAAAGCCACTTAGGAAAATGTATTTCCTGGATGTGCTTAGCTTTCAACAGTTTTTCAACCTCAGCCTCAATGATCACCTCCTTCTCTGGACCGAAATTACGTTTGCTGCTTCACATGCTTCTCTCCCGGATTGATGTTGAGGCGGTGCTCGAAGACTGCTGAGTCTATTCCCACYAGGTCTTGTGAAGACCATGCAAAGACGTCAGCATTATCTCTCAGGAATTGGACCAGGTCTACCAAGATTTYCGGGCTTAAGGTCGTTCCCACACGCACAACCCTACTATCATCTCTTGGGACCACCTCGACCAACATTAGACCCTCTTCTCTCTGGGACAGCTCTGGCATCACTCTCTCCACTCTAACTCTCTTGCTCTTCCGTTCCTCCTCATTATTTCGTATACACTCCACATATGTTTGCCTGGACGCATACTGGTCTCCCCTGACTTCACCAGTTCCATCTTCAGCCGGAAACTTCATCTTCATGTGATATACGGAGATTACTGCTTGGAACTGGCTCAAGGATGGGCGTCCTAACATAACATTATATGAGGATGGTGCATCGACTACCAGGAATCGTATCGTCCTAGTCACTCTGTATGGTTCTTCACACAACGTTACGAAGAGTTGAACTGATCTTAAAGGCTTCCCGTGTCAACAAATATTCGTTTCAAGTTGTAATTTGCAATAATAGTCGTTATGACCAAGGCGTCCATACGAGGAGCCAAAATGCCATTCTCGTCTTCCGAACCAAAAAAAATATTTGGACTAGGTGCTATCTGTCCCACCTCACGTGCCTTCCTGATCAAGTCCTTTGCGGAACAAACATAGCTGTGATGGGCCCGCTTAGAGTTCTCATCCCACTCACCACCCGTGATCATCTGGATTTATCCCCGTATTATCTGGGCCTGGTCGTTTTGTCTTCCYATATTTCGCCCACTATCCTGGTCATGCTTATTCTCTTGAGGTTGGTCACGACTTCGATGGGCAGACCTGGGCTCTTCCCTCCTCATCCTTACATACTCTGTCAGGTGCCCTGCTTGCACCATTCTCTCCAGCTTGTCCTTGAGATGAGTACACTGGTCCGTATCATGGCCATACTCATTGTGGTACTGACAGAATCGGTCGGACCTTTCTTTCCTTGGCTTCTGCGAGTAAGTCTTGGGCCATTTGAGGTCTGAATGCCTCTCTATCACCTGCAATATCTCCCTCTGGGGGGTCGCCAAGGGCGTGTATTTGTCGAATCGAGGCCATCCTCCCGACAGGTTTGGCCTGGATCTTTTTACCGGTGCTCTCTCATCTCTCTCATACCTCTCTCTCTCTTCTTCTCTCTTTCCTCCTTGATCTTCAAGGCCTCTTCCAAGTAGATATACTTCTCGGCCCGCTCTAAGAGCTCTGCGAATTTCAGTGTTGGCTTTACAACCAGCGACTAAATAAATTCTCCTCTCCTGAGCCCCTGTGCTAACGCATTAACCACTACTGCAGAAATAGGATACGAAGGCGGCTGATTAATGGCGGTTCTGGAAAAACCACCGTTAAATACTTTTTCACGGCGGTTTTCCAAAAAACCGCCGTTAAATCGGTCATTTAACGGCGGTTTTCATAAAACCGCCGTAGAATCGTACATTTTACGATGGTTTTGTAAAAACCGACGTTAAAATTGAACTAATTAACGGCGGTTTTTAAGAAAGCGCCGTGAATTAACAAGTATTCACGGCGGTTCCTCGAAAACCGACGTTAATAGTTCATGAGTTAATTATTGCAGTAGATTTAACGTCGGTTCTATTAAAACCGCCATAAATAAGATGACATTTAACGGCGGTTTCATAAGAACCACCGTAGAATAGTAAGCTGCCATGTCACCTATCCTCGTCTTTATCAAGAAAAAATTTTGGGTCGTTGATCCGTGTCTCATCCGACGATCTACATTAAATATTAAACCAATATATATTATCGAAGCTAACCATGAAAAGGTAAGAGCTATCATGGAAATGCAGGCACCCAGGAACGTCAAAGAGATGCAATGTCTGGATAACTCTGAGTAGATTTGTCTCACGATCAGCGGAGAAGAGCTTACCATTCTTTCAAGCCCTACGAAAGAAAGTTAGGTTTCAGTAGAACAGCGAGTGCGAAGACGCATTTAAAATGCTAAAAGAGCACCTGGCCAACATGTCTTTACTTACAAAGCCAATTCGGGGAGAGCCCTTAATTCTATATTTATCTGTCGAGCAACAAGCTGATAGTTCCGTTCTTCTTAGGGAGGAAGGCAAGATACAGAGGCCCGATCTACTATTGGAGCAAGGTATTGCACGATGCAGAGAATCGGTACGTGGAAGTAGAGAGAGGAATGTTAGCCTTGGTTAGTAAAACACTAAAATTGTGACCTTATTTTCTTTTGCATAACATTGTCGTACGAACCCACCTACCGTTGAAAGCCATCATGGATAAACCAGAGGCATCAGGGCGGCTGGTCAAATGGATAATCAAGCTCAGTGAGTTTGACATAGCCTTTGAGGCCAGGGATAACTATTAAAGCTCAGGCACTGGCTGACTTCATGCAGAAAATGACCAGCTCTCCCGTGGACAAAAAAGAGTGGATGGAGAACGAGACGGTGGCTTGACTGGCGACAAGTGTGCAGGGATTTTGGCTGCCGGAGACGGGGAGGGCGGAACAGACGGTGGCTTGACCGGCGGAAAGTAAATTGGGATTATGGCCGAGGGAGATGGGGAATTGGGTCTTGTTCAAGGATTAGGGCGGAGGTAGATGAACTGAAAGGGGCTAGGATTTCTTAGTCAATATTAATTTTTTTTTAGGTTTAAAATATATATATTTTTTGGTTTATATATATATATATATATATATATATATATATATATATATATTAAATACTTTTTCACGGCGGTTTTCCAAAAAACCGCCGTTAAATCGGTCATTTAACGGCGGTTTTCATAAAACCGCCGTAGAATCGTACATTTTACGATGGTTTTGTGAAAACCGACGTTAAAATTGAACTAATTAACGGCGATTTTAAGAAAGCGCCGTGAATTAACAAGTATTCACGGCGGTTCCTCGAAAACCGACGTTAATAGTTCATGAGTTAATTATTGCAGTAGATTTAACGTCGGTTCTATTAAAACCGCCATAAATAAGATGACATTTAACGGCGGTTTTCATAAGAACCACCGTAGAATAGTAAGCTGCCATGTCACCTATCCTCGTCTTTATCAAGAAAAAATTTTGGGTCGTTGATCCGTGTCTCATCCGACGATCTACATTAAATATTAAACCA